>JAMKCH010000069.1:0-57790 GCA_023653785.1 Ophioderma brevispina
AATTAGTATTGGAACGAACATGCCACTTTGCAAATTCAGTACACATCGTATGCGACAGTTTTGATGCGCCTTCAATCACGAAAGATCTGTAAAAAGGGCGTCCCGGGAGACCACGAGGGTGCAGGCAAAATAGGCCTTCAGATTTCCACAATTGTTAGTTATCAGCGTCCTTCAAGACAACATTTCTCAGTTTTCTTGGTATGGAATGGCAAGCGGATGAGTATTTTCAACACTAGCAATTACACTTTATACCTAGCCCCTGACGAGGTCTGCTATATCTACGAAGTTGTGAACGAAGTTGTTAAAGACTTGAGATGTGACCATCATGAAGTGGACACGCGCACCCTGTTCCATGTGAAACTCATTACTGAGAATGCCACCAGTAATACATATGCCATTCATACTGCTACTGCACCAGCTCAGAACACCAGATGTAGGCCTACTATTGACATCTCGTCTTTGGAAAACAGTATTTATGCTGCATTCACCGAATGTGCTTGTACCGCAGCTTATGGCAAACATGCATAGCAATATTGATCAGCGTTAGTCATGAGGGTCTAAATGTTGACGAAGATGAGTCTGATGACCCAATTCACAAAGCAGGAACCTGAACTGGTGGATGCTATTCAGCAGGTACCTGTTATAAGTGACCCAATTTATACACTGCATACAGTGCTATACAGCAGGTACCAGTGGAACGGGTTACTGTTCCTTAACGTATTGTACACGCGTATTTCCAACCATGGACTTAGTAATGTTTCTCTTTACTCTAAAATAATATTGAAAAACATTTATTTTAAAAAGGACATGGTTGGATTTGAACCTGTGATACCTGCATTATAAATCGATGGTATTATCCACTACACTAGCGAGGGAGGATGTGGAAGGAGATTGATTTTAATCCTACATAAGCTTTACGGAATAAATCGATAATACTATTGTGAAATGATAACACTGTATGGAGTGTATACATTGCACAAACGAACTTCCTCACAACATTGTTAGATCATACTAAAAAGCGCGCTACTGCTTAATATAATTAACCTTGGTTGGGTCATTTGTATAGCTTTATACCAAAGCACAGAAAGGTCAAACAGATTCGCCCTGGGCCAAAATCTCAAATTACATTTCATTCTATAATAATTTCCTAGACACGTAGTACAATTTGTGTTGCAATAGATCGAAGTCCATATTAGCGAAAATGTCAGTGGTTTAGTACTGACATCGTCTTTATGCTGTTGACAGTGGGAATATGCACAAGGTAAAATTACACTTCACAAAATATTTGCCATCCATGACATTGTTCCATTATACAGTTTGCTAGTTCCGATATTCCGTGTTGTTCATCCACTTCACATGGCTATCGGAACCCCGTGCCACAGCGCATTGCTATTTCCGGGTTTCCACTGAATGTACATGCATGACCCCGAGCAGTAGTTGGTTGGAATAGATCACACCACATGTATTATGCATGGTGTGACGTCGTAATTAACACCTTGTGCCTCGATTCGTTGGTGGTTTCAGAATTCTTTGACGTGTGTATCGCAATGAGTATCGGTCCGGCGGCAAACCTAGACTCCTTTATAAAATAGTGTTGGAGTGTCCGGTAAAGTTCTTCGATGCATTGAGTCCAGTTATAACAGGTACCTGCTGACGTCACACAGAGGACTGTGCTTTACGTGGATACCAGAGAAACGACCGCCAATGTACCTCAGTCCCTAGTTTACAGTTCAGTGGCCGTAATTATATATTTTGAGAATACGGGGCCATATGGCAGAATCTATGGACGAAGCGAAAACTCAATGCAATCAACACGAGGATAAGAAGTGATACAACCCGAGAAAGTAATAGACAAATAGTATATAGATTAGCGGTGCCAGAGGACGCGTGTGAAAGTAATTATAGTCCGCCGAGAGCCCCAGTCCGGGCTCCATAGACGACAACGGAGAAAGCGTGAAACTAAATGTTTTAGTGAAGAGTCAACTGAATTGAGTGACATATTCTTTGCACTTTGCAGCCGGAATATGAGTACGGCAGATATAATTACAATACACATCGGGTTGAGACGTGTATTTTTAGTCTTTCGCCAGTTTCTCCGAGCCTCTATAGATTTTTTGTGAATAATAATATTTGGAAAATTACATTTTGCTTACCTTGAAAGTGAAGAGATATACGATTGTTGTGCCTAAAACGTCATTTTTATATAGATCTACAGGGCGCCGGTGGGGCATAGATATAGTCATCCGGATCACAGTCCGAGGAACATGGTGAACAATAGGGCAATCGATTCGTTGACTCTTCACGCAACTTAGTGTCACGCCATATTCCGTTGTCATCTATGGAGCCGGGGACTATGATAACTGCGGACTATGATACTTTTTAGTCCGTTTGCATAGCATCGATTTAATGCAGTTTCTGAGGTCAAAAGGTTGAGAGGGTAGTCTTGCTCAAAATTGTATGCTGAATCCAAAAACAACGGCTTAGTTCCAGCAGAGTCGGTGTTGAGGGTGAAAATTTGAATTTTTACAAAGTCATGTTTTTTAGCAAAATCCTGCTATGTTAACGATGAGATTAGTTGTCACATGATTGATGCAAACGACCAGAAAACCCTACACTGCTTCCTATATTTCTTGGAGACTTTAAAACTAGCCCTTGGGCAAGTGTAGTAATACTCTTTACCTTATACAGAAAATCTGCTAAGGTAAGTTCAGTGATAATGCTAAAACAAGATGGGGAAATAACAGAGAAAGACAATTGTGGAGTTTCTAGGTACACATGGAACATCAATTATATCATGAAATAGTAATTCTTCAACTTAAAGTTAATTGATTATACTTAAAAACCCAAAAGTTAAAAAAAAGCAAAATTGACTGTTTTTGCCCAAAATTGGATATTTAGCCCACAATATACCACCTAACTTCTCGGTTCGTACTTTTGTCTTATGGATGCAATGAGCACAAGTAATTATTTATCATTTGATACCAAAATCATCTTTCTAGCTTAAGGTAGTCTTTTTACAGGCAAAGTTAAGATTTTGGGTTTTTATTGAAAAAACATGACTTGTCGTTAAAAATTCAAATTTTCCACCCTCCAACCGGACCAGCTGCTGCAACTAAGACCTTGATTTTTGGATTCAGCACAAAATTTTGATCAAGGGACTGACACTCTCAACTTTTGACCCTCAGACACTGCATTAAAGCGAGCTATGCAACGGACTATTTACACCGGCCGCTATGTGCGGCGTCCTTTGCTCTGTAAAAAATGGCCCTTAAATCCTACCCTGCACACCGATTTTCACTCAAATTTTTTAAAAACATGACCAATTTGTTCCGTCGTAACTGGTCGAAGAAAGGGTCGTACCAGGTCATACGCTGGCTCCCTGCGACGTGGTCTCTCACAATTTCCTACTGACCAAAGAGTCGAGCCATGGGCGAGGCGCCCAAGGCGCAGGAAACCGTGAATTTTGTTGTATCACTAGGAGCACCGTATGATTTACGAGACGCCGCACCGCGGGACAAATCTGCACAAAATACGCAAATTCTGGGTTTTCCTCGCGCGTGCATTGTGGGATGGATCACTGAAAATTTCGGCACAGATTTACTTCCGGTTACAATTGACTTCGCGGGGAAACCCATGCAAATCAAAACACCGAACTATCGCCAAAAATCGTGTAATTTCGCCAGCGGCACTGTTTATGAAAATCCCCAACACAAATAATAAATAAGATTTGCTGATCACAACTTGTATCATGATCCATAAAAAAATCTGATCTTGCAAATATTAGCCACAAACCCCAACGACAGTGTACACTTGTTGGGCGCCGAATTTCAGAGGACTTCTATTGGTTTCTAGTGTGGACTTGTTACCCTGCTGTAGTTGAGATGAAGGACGTTCAGGTTCGTGTGTAATTCGTTTTTACTTGTTTAAGCAATCATTCCTGATAATCATTCATATATATATATATATATATTATATATATATTATTATATATAATATATAATATTATTATAATATATATATTATATATATATATATATATATATATCGTAAAAATAAATATAATGATAAAAATCAGGTAAATGTCATGGTCGTGTACACTGCGGGAGGACTGGGTTGGGGTGTGAGGTTTGAAAAAACAATATAAGAAAGATTATTCGGATAACTGATAAATTTAAAATGAGCATGGCTACAAGAAACTCTGTGTCAACAGCACTTCTAGTGACTAACGATTGGACCACCACAGACCAGATAATTTCATGATAAAAGGCTAAAACAAAAGAATGGGGCTGCAGAATGTGTTTTTTTTTTTAATTTTTCAAAATATTTTATGAAAAAACTGTTTTTGGACTGTGCACTTGTCTCGTTGGCCGTAACCTAATATGAGAAGGAAGCAAGGTCGATGTAAAAAAATTATTGCTGCCGGTAACTGGTAAACCATACGTTCTCAACAAAAACATGCGGTACTGAACACTTTCAAAAAATTAAATTTCTGCCCCCAAGCTACATTCGAAAGGAACTCAACCTATAATGACCCCCCTACCGTGCAGAATTTACATCACCTTAAAAGGGTCATAAGACATATTTGCAATCTGGACCAACACCCCCCCCCCCCCCCCCCCCCTATTTTTTTTCTGATACAATTGCAGGGACCAAGGCCGAATAAAATTTAGATGGATGATAGGCCTCTTGTATTATTGATCAACAACAGTCCTTTCATGTGATCTAGAGACATCTAGGGGGTCTATTCCTGTTAACTTCATAATAAAGAAAAAAAGCGCCTCACCATTTTTCTGATGCGTCTGAAAGTTACAGGTAATATCAATTTCAGTGACAGCCAATATTTTAGTGGCATGCATTAAAAAATACTTTATAATCAAGTAAAGGTCGACTACGGCACGCTATCATGGTTACTACGGTGAATTAGCCCAGGGATGTCAGGATCTAGCAAGCTGAAGGCACGCACAGCGAAGCGCATTAAATATGCCCGATAGTGGCCTCGATTGTGACCCTTCACCCGGAAAAATCATATTGCGCATGCTCAGATCGGAGAACGAAATCGACTGTGCCGCAGGTTGTCAGTTTTGATGTGGTGGATAGCTGTTCAAACCGGAAGTGGATCTGTGCCGAATTGATGAGTTCCTACCCACAAGGCAACGCGCACGGGGAAACCCAAAAATACACGTATTAGGCAAATTCATCAAAATATATTCCGGACAGAAAATACTATGCATGTAAATACATGTTGAATCGGTAGAGTGCATCATAAAAATGAGATTTGATAGGAAAAAAACAAACCTTAGTGATATATTCATCCAAAACTGAGTCTCAAGGTCTTGATGAAAAATCTCCTAGTCGATTGCGGGCGATGGACGTCATCGGAATCCCTTATTTTGCGAGCATGCGCAATTCAAGCGGAGATCAAATCGGTGAGTAAAAATCGATGTGCCCTGTGTACAAGAGTACTCTAAATGTACTCTACATGTGAACATGGGCCTGTCGGCTTAAAATACAACAGAGTCGGTGATGAGATTTGAATAAAACAAGTTTTGATGCCAAGCATGGGCGGCATCAAATCATTAAGGTACATGGAGATTTTCAGGGCTACAACTTCCTTATATCTGCATATGATTAGTTGTAAAAACGCAAATAAAGTGTAACCCTATCAAACACATGGTATAGTTTTGAGGTTAATGATGTTGCGTAGTAAATGAGAATTCTGGTTAAGTATAAAAGCGTAATGTACAGAATATTTCTTAAAAAGACTATTTAAAGATTTACAGACTAAAATCTAATTTTTTGTTTGTAGAAATTAATTGTTTTGATATTATTTGTAAAAAATCTAGGGATGTTGTGTATAAACACTTATTTTTTTTTGGGGTATTTCCAGATTGAGATTCGTGTTTCTAGGTCATCTGTGTGATACATTTATATAATGCTAACCCACTGTGTCTTTTTAAGCAGGTGATGTGGGTCTGGTGATGTTAACAAATTTCAATACGTACAATGGACTGATGATTAGTTAGTATCTCCTACATCAGAGTATCCCAGGCCAGTGTTATTGGATAGGCGTGTCTTCTCTGAAACTACTGGGTGGAGAACACTCACACTCATTAGAAACACTAAAAACTAATGTTGCGCCAAAGTCAATTGAAACAAGTGCCCCAATTCTGCCCGATGAAGGTTCCAGACAACCTATAAATACCTAATAAATGGACTTGATAAGGTCGCAATTCTTAACACAAACAAACACACATATCTTCCTATCAGGGCTTCGGATCAAAGTAAAATACACTACATTCACAAACAGTCAACATTATTTAAACGATGATTAGAACGACTCGATGTCTCGTTTTACGTAACATCGTAGGGCAATCCACCTTCAACCCTAGCTGACGACAAGCTGCTTTTCCTTCTCTTGAGCAAAATTCTTTGTATCTTTCCGTAGTGGCAAACAAAGACCAGTCGCCATTATATTCAAAGAAAGTACTCCTTGTTACACCGTGTTATGTATAATTCGTGTAAGTAATAAAACCGACGCGTAATGTAATAAATTTGACGTGTTATGAATAAAACGCGAATGTAATAAAAATTGCGCGTAATGTAATAAAGAACTTGAAGCGTAATGTAAAAAAATTTTCGGTAAGGTAATAAAAAAAATTGACGAGTAATAATAAAATTAAAAACCGTTATGTAATAAAATGGAATTTTGTATGGATTAGTTTGACTTAGCATGCATAGTGATTCCTGAGATGTTTGCGACTTTTAAATGTGTGTGTGAGAGAGGGTCTGTTGGGTGGGGTTGTGTGTGCGTGCGCCGCGTGTGTGTTCGTCGCACCGAGCTATATTTACTAACTAGAGTGGCGACTAGCCCGTTCGAATGAAGCCGTGCGTAGGGTGGGTACGCACCTGCTGCGCGCAGGTGCGTAGTTGTGTACGCACCTGCGCGGAAGAGCGATATTTACCGGATCCTCAAGCGATGTGGGTAAATTTGGGGGTATGCGTGACAGCGGCGCGATTTCGACGACCAAATGGCAGACGTTAAATAGTACGCGGACAGTTTATGTTGCGTTGATTTCGATGTTCTTCGCATGTGTTGCTTATTTTATGCCAACAGTGCTTGTATGTTTCGCTGACCTCGAACATCGACAATAATAAACATAAAAATAAACAAGAAATTGCAAATTGATTATTTTTTTTTCTTTCCTTTCTTTCAGCTTTCTCTATGCATTCACGTTTTTGATTTATTTCTTTGTTCTTTTTAGTTTTCTTTCTTTGTAGTTTAATTTTTAAAAAAAACTTTTTATTTTTTTTAGTGTTCTTTCTTTTTAGTTTTCTATCTTTCTCTTAGTTTTCTTTCTTTTTCTTCTAGTTTCTTTCTTTCATTTTTCATTTCATTTTATTTTTTCCTTTTTATTAGTTTTCTTTCTTTTTTTCTGCTTTGTTGTCTTTCTAATTGTCTTTTTTTAGTTTTCTTCCTTTTTTAGTTTTCGTTTAGTTTCTGTCTTTCTTTTTAAGTTTTCTTCCTTTTTTAGTTTTCTTTTTAGTTTCTGTCTTTCTTTGTAGTTTTCTTTCATCTTTCTTTCTTTTCGTTCTTTCATTCTTTTTCCGTCGTAGTTTTGTGTTTTATCAAAAATCCAAATATCTTACAAACAACGGAAAACGTGCAGACACACTGAGTGGACCAGCAGACCGAAAATCCAAAAAAAACACCAGCCCCAAAAATAAATAAACAAATAAAACCCACAAGTGATATTCTATTCATGCTCAGCATCGTTATATTTGTAACTTTGAGAAAGTTTTTGTTCTGCTATTCTATTCTGCTCAGCAGAGTGATTTGTAACTTTTGAGAAATTTTTGTTCCTGAAATTTACATCTGCATAAATACAATAGAAAAAAAAAAATGATAAGATCAAACCAAAAGTTTGTAAATACAGGGGTCCCAGAATGATAGTACCCAAAAAAATCTAGATCATATTAATTTTTTTAAATAATAAAATGGATGATATGGGGATTTTCGCTGCAATTATCAACTTAGGCATACTTTAAAAATTTAAAAGAATTTTAGATCATAAAAATCCGGCTATCCAAAGTGTAGAAAAACAGTCCAAAGTTTCAGAGGTGGTGATTTTGCGTCCTTCGACAGTGCTAAAATAGTGTATGGAACTTGTTAAAAGGAAACAAACAAATATTTAGTTCTCTCTTGCTTTTCAATATTTTGTTCCCTTTCTTAGCACGTAAAAGCTGTAAGTTTAATGATTATTATCCATGCAGACAGGGGTATTCATGCTTGTTCACATGAAAAACACATGTTATCTTGGATTTTGGAGGGACTTTTGAACAGCTAATGAATTTGTAACTGGTAGGCTATTACTGATTACAGTGGTAGAGATTGAGACCTAACAAAATGGCTCGCCCCTTTACGTGTGCAGCAGAGGTCTTTCATTGCAAAAAGCTCCTTCAGTAACTTCTGGTGCAATATTTTGACATTATGAACCTCATACAGAGATTTTTATCACAAAATTGACCTTTATTTCAAGTGAATCGTATTTCTATTGACAGCAGCATTTCCAATTCTTGCAACAAAGCTGTGACAGATATTTAGTAACTTTGAGTGCAATAATTTTACATAATGAAGCCTGACAATTCTTTTCAGATACAAATAACTTTATGTTAATGTACAATTATTTATCATGTTTGTTATTGACAGCAGCATTTATTTATTTTGAATAAGCAGAAGACCGAAGACCAATAAATTACTTTTTCTCCGATGTTTGTGCCACGGTATTGTTTTTCTTGTCTGCCTGCAAGATATCCTTTTTTTTTTTTCACTGTTGGCCAAAAGTTCGAAATCAACATGTCTGCAAAATTGGTACGTATACATCGGTTTGCAAAGCCCGTCTTTCAAGATCTAAATTCTTCCGCAAGCTGAATATGCAAAACTAATTTAAATACCAATAACCCAATGTAATTTGTTTTCATGGCAAAAAAATAATAATTTTTGGATATTTTGGGTACTAATCATTCTGGGACACCCTGTAGGACATTTACGAAGAAATTTGAACACATGGCAAAACACAAAGTGTTGAATCAGAATCGGCTGGGATTGTTTTTCGGTTCTGATTTTTTTTTCTTCCTTTTTTTAAAAATTAATTAGTTTTATCATGCATTCTTTTTCTGTTCTTTCTTTTTTTTACCCATTCGTTTTTTCATTCCTCTTAATTTCTTCTCTCTTTCTGTATCTTTTTGTTTTCCCTTTTAAATAAGTATAAGGTGGGTCAAAACAATCAGTAAAGAAAAGAGAATAATGAAATAAGTTTTTTTAAGTTCCTGTTAGTTTTTCATGTTCAGTAGGGGAAAACGGAAAGGGGATAATTCGTTAGAAGATACATTATTTTTTTTCTTTCCATTATTTTGTATTATTGCTTTTTTTTTTCACATTTGTTTATTGATTTTTACTTACACTTATCAAGGTAAACTATTCACAATGTTTGATTTTCAATTCCCATTCGACTCGATTTAAACGCTCATTTTTTTCCTTATTTCAGTGTGGTGCTTTCTTTGTTTAGTCTTATCTGTCTGATCACCGCCTATTTTTTGAAATGCAGTTTCTTTAAAACACGTGTAAATCCTCAGAAGCAGTCAGAACCAAAATTAACGGGGAAGAAAAATGCTGAGAAAAATAATTAACTCAACTTGTTTGTTTTGTATCAAATGAATCACAGACAGACAAACAAAAAAACAAAAACAATGGTTAAAAGTATGTAATTTGTCAGGCCGCACGATTACAATTTGTCGAGCGCCGTACTTTTTTTTAGGGCGCATGAAAGTACGCACGCTGTCAGCCATTTTTGTTTTTTCACTATGCTTCAAAACATTCCCCGCGCGCGGGACGACCGCCCTTGTCCATCGGTCTTGCCCGCGCATGTGTGTGCGTCCGTCGTCGTCCGTTTGTATGTCCGTCAGGTGATTCAAATTTATTCTTGACCTTAATCTTCGGCTCTGTGTAACCTAGGTCCATTTTTTGGTTTACTAGGATCACCGCCCTGAGTCCGTTGGGGTGCCATCATCCTTATCACCTTTGATTTTAGAATGTTAACTAAGGGATGGCTGTTGCTTCCCCACCCCCTGTGTTTGGGGGTGGGAAAAGGGACAACGGGTAACTAGTCCCGCATCGCATGGCTTAAAACTGGATAGTGTCTTTTTCCCCGCTTTGCCTTGGCTTCGCTAAGGTTCTGAAACATCGCGCGATGTCTTAACACTACTTATAAATATACCTTTCCAGCGGTGTTTTTCCTTGGTCTGCAATGGTTTGGGAGGACATGGCGCCCATATGTACCCATGGTATTATGGTTAGGGCTTAGCAGTGACGTACCAACCGGTGGGGAAAGTTGGGCTCGATAGGGAAATAACCAGGTCGGCGATCCCCTGTCATACCTGAGCCCCCCCCCCCCCGTGCCAGCCCCTCATTGTGAACGGACCGTTTGTACATGTCTATGGAGAAGGTCCCAAATTAACCCCTCAGAAAAATGCCTCGCACCCCTTCTGCCCCCTCCCCATTTGCAAAGTTCTTGTCTCACGCCACTGGGTTGTGCTATTCCGACTATTTTAGCACCTTTTTTGAAGGGCGCCCCAATTTTTCAAAATTTTGGAGATTTTACATGTTATTCCTTTGTAACTGGCTAGTCGAACTATACCTGTGAATGGTTAAGCTCGAAAATGTTCTTGTGTCACAAACGAAGGATTTGTACGAGAAAATTATTATCGGATCCCCGATAATAATTCAACTTCTGCTGGAAACTGCCTTCCAATGTGAAATTACCGGAACAAGCGCCATGTACGTGTCTACGCTCATCCATTAGTTGTGTTTATAGCTCGGCAAGTCAATTAGAGGTTTTTTCTCTGGTGGCAACTATTTCATCATGGCCGGACATAAACGTACCAAAAAAGCATTTTCAGCTCTGCCGTTAAGTCCAATCTTCGGGATCCCAATTTCTCATTACAAATCGCAAATTTTGTGATAAATACGATTTTTTAGCATTCTCCGTTCGCAGGTATATTTTTCCTAGACAATTACCAACGTAACTGTACAAAAATATCAAAATGTTTTGAAAATTGGGGCGCTCTTCAAAAAATGTGTCCAATATTGCTTTAACACAAGGTCCCCTAATTCCGAATATGAACTCCCATTGTACCCAATGTGCAAAACGTCTGCAAAGCGGACCTACTATAAATTTCGGAATCGAGGACCTTATTTAATTTTCGGACTAAAGCTGGTCTTATTTAATTTTCCGGATAAAAATTGCGCGTAATATAATAAATATTATTACATAGAGGCAATTTATTACATTACCCGTTTGATTACATTACACGGCAGAAATTATTACATTACTCGTCGATTATTACATTACACGAAAATCATAACACAATATATTTCGCGTACAAGTGACGCGGTAATATACAAAGTGACGCGTAATGTAATAAAATTGGTTGCCGTGTTGTTAATTTAACAGGTTGTAAATCAAAAATTGCCACGGGCGCCGCGTAATGTTATGCGTCATTTTATTACCATTACCCGTTTTATTACATTACATGACAGAATGTAATTATATTCCGTCTATTATTACATTAGACGAAATAACATACCACAATCATTTTCGCGTACCAAGGACGCGTAATGGAATAAAAATTACATTAGCTCCAATTTTATTACGTTACCCGTTTTTTCTACATTACCACGGCAGAATTTATTACATTACGCCGTCGATTATTACATTACACGAAAAAACATAACACATCAATTTCGCGTAACAAAGTTACGCGTAATGTAATTCAATATTTACATTACGCGGCACTTTATTACATTACCCGTTTTCATTACATTACCCGGCAGAATGTATTACATTACGCGTCCGATATACATTACACGAAAATACCATAACTCACTATAGTTTCGCGTAACAAAGTGACACGTTATGTAATAATTTTGCCGTTTAGTGTAATAAAACAGGTAATGTAACAAAAAGGGATGCCACGTATGTATAAAATATTATTACATTACGCGGCCATTTTATTTACTTCCATTTTATTACATTACACGGCAGCATTTAGTACATTACACGTCGATTATTACATTACGTGGCGGCAGAAATTTTATTACATGATTACGTGTCGATTATTACATTACACGAAATACCATAACACACTCTATTTCCGCGTAAAAAGTGATTGCAAGTAATAAATTTTGCCGTTTGTGTAAAAAACAGTATGTAATAACAATTGCCACATAATGGATTAATATTAGTACACTATGTGGCAATTTTAATTACATTACGCCATTAATACCATCATATAGCTGACGTGTTTGGTTATGCCGATTTTATAGTTCTAATTCTCTTATCTATAAAATATTGAACGATTAAGGTCTTGGTCTGCCACATAATGTTTTCCCAAAGGGGCTTTTTAGAAGTTATAGTCTCCTTAAAGAGCAGGACTTTTTTAATTATGCTTTTTTATCCCGTTCAAATCGACCATCGGGTTCCAAAGTTATCGCTAATTTTTAGTTGGGCAAGTTTTCGCAATGTCAGTCTAAAAACAATAAATACAAAGGAAGTAACGTCTCAATTTCTTTTGTTTTGTATTTTTTTTTCACCCAGCTATTTTTAACAATTTCCCTTCAAAATTGCATAACTTCGGAAAGGAACATAGGAAAAACCATCACCAACACACCTTAATTCAAATTTTTTAAAATTCATATACTTTGCGATACAACATTCAAACTCGCATTGATGCGTGAAATAATTTTCATAATATGCAAATTAGGTGTTTCTCGACTTAAAAAAAAAAAAACGATTCCAAATACGCTTTTCATAGCTTCGCCGACGTTTTTCTTTGTCGAAAATGATAGAAATCAGAAGTTTCGGGTGAATATTCGTAACATCATTCCATAATAGGTCGTAAGGAGAGCCCTTTTTTGCATTTAGTAAATATTTACATGACATATGATTTTTTTTAATTTCCCATTTGCCGACGATTTTGTTCAAAAATGGGCAAATTAAATGTGGCGGAAATAACCTGTATTTTACACGAAAAAATTTGGAAAAAGGGCTCTGTTACGCCTTTGAATACTTTAATACTACAATTGCACTATAAGATCTTTGAATACACAGGTTTTTATATATGAAAAACATTGGGAATTAAGGTATCAAAATTCAAGATAAATCTACCATTGTTATGCAATGAGTGACATTTGACCTTGACCTTATATTTCGTTTAAATGTCGTTCCAAGATGTTACCATATTCCAACATAAAACCAAAGAAATTGTCCTAAAATGAGATTTTGATATTTTAGGGAGACTCCCCCCCTTAAATTCAAAGAAGGTTTTACGGGGACTCGAACCATCAAGCGTTCTATCTGCAGTCTAATGAAAATACCCCATTGCTTTACAACGATTTTCGCAGAAAATTCATAGTTTATACTGCTTACTACAATCATGGCCGTAGCCAGGGTGTGACGCACCCCTCCCCCCCAAATGAAAAAGTCCGCCTATATCATTTCTCAAGGTCGCTTGTCATGTTTGACGTTTGCTGCTTGTCTAATCTAAAAGCTGTTGTTTTAAATGTTTGTACTGCCATGGAATAATAACCAGTGCCGAATTTTAATTTTTTACTCTTTTTGTTTGTCAACGCCGATGTCCGTTCCACCTCCCCCCCCCCCCACCCCGCTCTTCCAATCTTGCAGGCGACGGTAAAAAAAAAATGGGGAACCGCGAGCAACGAGCCAAGGCGAAATTGAGCCCCTTCGCGAAAGTTCCACTCTTGAAAATCCGCACCCCCCAGTAAACAATTCCTGACGGCCTGACTACAATTTTATAATTATGATAGCAATCATCGACCATGAACTTTCGTGAGGTTTGGTTAGGCTAAAAAAATAACGCGTGCGGGAGTGGGGCCTCTCACCTATGAAATGTATGGCACTCTCCACGTATCAATCATAGCGAGTTTCATGCGCTGTATGATCGGAGTCCTACCCGCTAAGTCTAGTTTACGGCGCTGCCTATCCAGTTTGACTCTATGTGCCGAGTTTCATAAATCACTAGTTCCAGAATAATCTCATGTCCAGGATAAATCAGGCAGAGTTTTAAAAAACTGGACATGATTTTTGCTCAACATGATCAAACTGACCGATTTTTTTTCTCAACATGACGCAGAACTCGACATGATTTTGTTTCTCACATGAGCAAACCCGAACATGATTTTTTTTTACACATACGCCAAAATCATTTCGGTTTTCCTCATTTTGGAAAAAATCAAGGTGTCCGATATTTTGAAACGTGGGACATGATTTATGTCAACCTCACCATATAGCCCGCGGACTAGTCCCCTTTTATAGCGACTCGAAACTACTTTGGCAGTCGAAAACAGGTCGACGGTGTTATAAATTTGGCGTCGAAAATGCAATTTAATCGACTTGTTTTAAGAACTACGTCAATTCGATTTGCATTTTCGACATAAATAGTGTGTAATTTGTCAGAAAAACTCTCGAACTTCTTTTCAACGTTCCAGCGTCGATTGCCCACGGAAGAGAGCAAAACTCGATGTATAGATGGGCAACTGGACATTAGCGCTGTAAACTCGACAAATAACGCGGCACACTCGACATATGGCGATTAAAACTCGATAACGAGTCGCTGTGAAACTCGACTGCCGTGGAACTCGCCATGATTTATACGTGGAGCATAAAATTACGATTTATGTCAAACTCAACCATATATAGATCCCAACCGATGTATAGAGGGCAAAACTGGACAGATAGCGCTGTAAACTCGACATATAACGCTTCACACTCGACATATGGCGAGGAAAACTCGATCCACAGCGCGTGAAACTCGACATGGCGGGAAAACTCGCCATGCTTTGATACGTGGAGCGTGCCATAGAAATGGATATGGGTGCAAGGCTGGCGCTTCCAAACATAGGGGGAAATTCTGCGACAGAGGAATGCAACCAATGGGGTATTTGGGGTGAGATGCAGCCAGATTTGTCAAAAACAGGTGTCTTCGGTTTGGCAAAATTCTTTGGGTGAAATTTTGGCAAAATTTTCTAAATAAATACGGTCTTTGTACAGTGGTAAATTTTCAAAAGAGGGTCTTTGGTTGAGAAGGTCCTAAATTATTTTTTAACCGAATATTTTATGCATTGCCTAAATATCAGTTGCGCATATTTGGGGTGAAATAAAATCGGCCATGGCGTTTTTAGGCTAATTAGCATAAATACGCACTATGTGTCACTAATCACAACTTGTTTTGCCCAGGCGAGAAAGTGGGAGCGGTTAGGAATGGAAGAAGTAAAAGCAATAAGAGATTGAACGAAAGGAGGGGTTTAATATAAACGTGCCCTTTGTCCCCCTCTTTTATTTCTCAATGTAAATTTATGATATGTCCATTATGTTTTTTTTTTATTTTTCGGCGGGTGAAATTTTTGTCTTGTTATAACGGCCGTCCGTTTTTGACGGCCCATTTTGAAATCGGTACAATCGAATTTATTTTTTTCCATTTAGATTGTATGGTTGTGTTTTATGTTCCGCCCCTCAATGACCAGATTTTAAAAAAAAATCCACCTGCAAAATGTTTTCAGAGGGGTCGAAGGGCACCCGGACCCCAACTTCCCACCCCAACACGCAACGGAGTAACACAGACATATAATGTTACATAGTTCATAAAACCAGAGTACCTACCGGGTGCGGTGGAATAAAATTATCCGGAACGTGCCTGATCAGGGTGTTTTGTGCGCACGTGAGTACACCCCTAGATACGCCGGTGGGGGAATGAGATTTTATTTCCTTGAAAATTATGTAAAATTTCGAAGTAATTGTCATGTTATTACATAACGCGTTAATTTTTAATACATGACGCGTCATTTTTTTTTATTACATTACACTAAAAGTTTTTATTACATTACGCGTCAATGTTTTTTTATTACATTACGCGTCCAATTTTTTTATTACATTACGCGTTTTTATTACATAACACGTCAAAATTTATTACATTACGCGTCGGTTAGTACATTACACGACATTTATTACATAACACGGTGTAACACTCCTACACTCGCGTCAGTGCTGTCGACATCTCGATCAAGGCGAATGTCTGTGATTTCAGTGGCTGAAAAAATGGAAAATCGAAAGGTTAATAGCGACACCTCATCCCCCGGGGGGGGGGTACTCAGTAGAAAAGGGTAGGTACATATGTGCCGCCGATATGGGTCGCATTTCCACGCCTTACTATAACAATGGGGTCTTTTTTCCCACCAGTCTACTATAAATATGAGTCACTTTTTGAGGTTACTTGCTATATATAAATGATGACCCATTTTTTTTCAATTTTTTGTCGCATTTTACTATGAAAATGGTCAATTTTTCCGATTTTCGTAAAACACAATGAAAATGGTTGATTTTTCTGCTTTTTGTAAAAAGTTACTATGAAAATGGGCCGTATTTTGCTAAGAGTACTATTAAAATGGTGGTCGAACTTGTCAAGTCCACCTATATAAAGTGTCCGAAAATTTCGGAACCAACTATACAAATGGCCATATTTTTGTACAATGGTCACTATAAACATGGGTCGATTTTTTACCTCGGCGGTATGCACACCGTACCAAATTTTTGGTCGAGTACCCCCCCCCCCCCCGGGACCTAACCCCAAATATTACTGGACCAAATTCTTCGAAAGAACTTTGGAAAGATGTATTGTAATTTCAAGTGATTAACATACCTGATAAAGCACACGAACAATCTAATATCACAACGTTGTCATTGGCGTCATTTTTAGCACTCTGAATCCATATAGTAATACACTACACAAATCATGACTTCATGTTTGGATGGATTTCAGATAGAGCCGTCATTGTTAGACAAATAAATTGTGGGAACACCGTCTAAATGTAAACATTTTGCAGTAAGAAGATACAGAACTGTCTAATCGTGTTACAAGTGTCGAATATTTTCGTATGTTATCATTTATCGTGTAACCACCCTAGCTGCTAACCCTAATTTAAACGTTATCCGGCTATTTTTTCCCAACGATTTCCCTACTTTCTAACTAATCAAATAATGTGATAAACGCATTGATAAAACACTACATTGTTATACAATACACTGCGACGGGTATTGTACACATGTTTCATTTGGAAATAGAAATATTTTCAATGCTTTCAAATGGCCTATTGGGAATAGGAAACCTGCTATGGTACACTTTCCGAATAAAATTACACTTCACTATGCTCTTTGCCCTATAAAAGATTGGAGGATGACGGTCAGTTGGTTAGTTCTTTTTGCATTGGGTTATTTGGAAATAGCCATTCGTGAATATATAAATCCAGATCTAACGAATCTGAGAGCCCTCCATGACCGAGTGTCCCGCAAATGATGCTTGTAAAACCACACACGGATACGGCAATAGACATATACGGTGGGGGGGGCACACCCCACAAATTTCACAAATGTCCACTTTTTTTGCTGATATATTTTAATGTAAAATGAGAAAATGTTGACAAGAAAGCACACTGGTAATGAGATATTCACAATGTAAGAAAAGGATCATTGGTAGAGCGGGTTTAGGTCCACTTTCAGCCAACAGGTTCAATTTTTAAATGTCCCGCACCCCCCCCCCCCCCCATAAAGCACTAGGCCGAACAGAATTGAGCGGTGGACGCTCCGTCCCACTGATACTCTAATATCATTTTATCAGGCTGGATATTTTTTAATTTTTAAAAACAACCTTAAAGGCCCTGATTAAGGATTTTGAATATAATTTTTTTTATTTTTGGTGTATTAATTAAGAATGGTCAACTCGTATTAATGATAGTCACCTAAAACGCCTAATTTCAAAGTTTCGGAATTTTCCGTTTTCATGCAGTAAACATTTATATGCGCAGTAAAACCATTGCCATAGGCTATCGTGTATAACAAAAATTCTGATCCGGAATTTATAACAAAGTTGTGTGATTTTTCTATATGAAGGACTTCGATTTGTGCTAGTATTTCACACCGTGATAAGTATTTATGGACAAGCAGTACGTAGTGCAAAAAACAGAATTACTTTGAAAAATTACTGCGCCCTCATCGGGAAATCTCTGAGTCAGCCTTTAAAAATCAACTGGATCTCCTACTTGTGTCCACAAGCGGATTACACCACCCTTCCGCCGCCACATGACCACTAAACACTTCTTTACAATATCATATTAGGTCATATTGGAAGCGCGCCACTGCTACTATAATTAACCTTGGTTGGGTACTTGTATTACGCTATAACCAAAGCACATAGAGCTTGGCCCTGGGCCAATTCTCAATTAGATTTCATTCTCATTTTGCTCTAATAATTTCGTAGACACTCAGTACAATTTGGTGTTTGCATAGTTCGAAAGTCAATATTAGCGAAAATGTCAGTGGTTTAGGTTCTGACTCGTCCCTTTTGTGCTATGGACAGTGGCTAATATGCACAAGGCAAAACAACACCCTTCTTCGAAACATTTCCCATCAAATGCCATCGTTAACCCATGTAATAGCGGTTTCATTCACCCACACATGGGCCTTATCGGAACCCCGTGTATCAGCGCATGTGCCTCTTTCCGGGTTTTTGCCACTGAATTTTTACATGCACTACCCCGTGCAGTAATGGGTTGGAATAGAATCACACGACATGCATTCATGCATGGTATGACGTCGTAATTAGCATGTCGTGCCTCACTTGGTTTGGTTGTTTGGGGGTTCTTTGGCGTGTGTATCACAGGGGAGAAGCGGTGCCCGGCGATAAAGACTCCTTTCTAAAACCCTGTTGATTGTCCGGTAACAGTTTTGTTGTGATGAACCAACCTGAAAGCACCTGAACCACCCAGACACATACACGTTCCCTTAATCCATATAGCGCACTCACAGTTGCACAACACCAAATAAATGCCAATGGTTTCTGAAAAAATGGGCCATAATTAAACGTCAATTTCTCATCAAAGAGTGACTCATTCAGTCCCTTAAATTATGCATTTACACCCTTGGACTTCTACAACCTCTGCATCCATTCAGCAAAAAATCACAATATGACCACGGATTTTGTCGAGCTAAACTGAAAGCGTGAAGACACCATTAGATCCCTCGGAACTGTTGGCTTCCTAGTCGACATATTCCAACGGGTGGTGTAATTAGTACTGTAATTACTCATTAGAAAGACTCAAAGACTTTTGTTTTTTGATATTGTGCTGATTTTATCTTTAAAATAATTTCTAACACAAATATGCAACCGGAAGTTCAAGGTTCTTTACTAATTGTTTCAATTTAAACTTAGACCTTTCACTTTTTTACCCCCCCCACCCACCACCCCCCCCCCCATAAAGACTAGCCTGAAAAGAGTGAGCGGGGGACGCTCGTCACACTGATACTCTATATATGTTTTATCAGCTGGGGATATTTTTTAATTTTGAAAAACAACCTTCCTTAAAGGCTGATTCAGAGATTTTGAAATATTAATTTTTGGTGTAGTAATTAAAGAAATAATCTCAGAACTAAAGATCGGCACCTAAACGCATAATTTTCAAAAGTTTCGGATTTTCCGTTTTAATGCAGTAAAATTTATGCACCAGTATAAAATTAGCCATTAGGATACCGTGTATAACAAAAATTCTGGATCCGGAATTTATAACAAAGTTGTGAATTTTCTATATGAAGGATTCGATTTGTGCTTAGTTATTTCAACAGTGATAAGTATATGGACAAGCAATTACGTATGGCAAAAAAAACAGAATTACTTTGAAAAATTGAATGCGCCATCATCGGGAAATCTCGGGTCGTCAGCCTTTAAAATCAACTGGATCTCGGACCTTGTGTCCACAAAGCTGATACACACACCCTTCCGCCGCCACATGACCACAAACAAATTCTGTACAATATCATAATTAGGTCATATGGAAAAGCGCGCCACTGCTTAATATAATTAACTTGGTTGGGTAACTTGTATAGCGCTAACCAAAAGCACAGAGAGCTTGGCCCTGGGCCATAATTTCTCAAATTAGATTTCATTCTCATTTTGCTCATAATAATTCGTTAGAAACTCAGTACCAATTTGTGTTGCAATAGATCGAAGTCCATATTAGCGAAAAGTCAGTGGTTAAGTTCTGACATCGTCTTGTGCTATGACGTGCTAATATGCACAAAGGCCAAAACACACTTCTTCGAAACATTTCCCATCAATGCCATCGTTCCATTTAATAGAGGGTTTTTCATTCACCACCAATGGGCTTATCGGAACCCGTGTCAAAGAGCATTGCTTCTTTCCGCGGGTTTCCAATTGATTGGACATGCACGAACCCCGTGCAGTAAATGGTTTGGAATAGATCACACGACATGCATTATGCATGGGTATGAGTCGAAGAGCTGTCGTGACCAGAACTTGTGGTTGTTTGAGGGGGATTCTTTGGGCGGTGTTCACATGGAAGCGTAGCGGTGCCCCGGCGGAACCTAGACTCCTTTCTAAACACTGGGTGAGTGTCCGGTAAAAGTTTGTTCGTCATGACCAACAGAAAGACAACCTGAAAACCACCCAGAAACATACCACGTTTCCTTAATCCATATAGGCCACTATACAGGTGCACAAACACCAAAGAAATTGCCAATGGTTTATGTAAAAATGGCCCTAATTAAAACGTCCATTCTCATTATTAAAAGAGGTGACTACATTGCAGTCACTTAAATTATGCATTACCTTGGACCTGCTACACCTCTGCATCCCATTCAGCAAAAAAAAAAAATACACAATATGACCACGATTTTGTCGAGCTAACTGACGCGTGGAAGACAACGAGAGATCCACTCTGAAACTGTGGGCTTGGCTTAAGTCTAAATATTCCAAGGGGTGGTGTGTAAAATTAGTACTGTAATTAATCATTAGAAAGACTCAAAGACTTTTGTTTTATCTTGATATCGTGCTGATTTGTATCTTTAAAATAATTTCTAACACAAAATATGGCCCAGGAAGTTCAAGGTCTTACTATTGTTGTCAATTTAAACTTAGACCTTTCGCTTTTTTACCTTTTTTCCAAGCACTTTTAGACCAGATGGTGCCAGAACAGATATATTTAGTGATGTGGAATCTACAGAGAGTCAAAAAAGCAAAATGGAGGTGGGCAGGACATGTAGCACGCATGGAAGATACCAGGTGGCAAAAAGATTGACCGAATGGCAACCGAGAACAGGATAACGAAGAAGAGGAAGGCACTAAAGAAAAATGCGAGACGACCTAACAACATACTTAGGCACCACACGGGCTTGAGAAGCGCAAGACGAAAGAGATTAAGTATGAGGGAGGGGCTAATCCAAACAGTGGTATGGACACAGCCTAGGTGGGAGGTGAGGGGAATCTTACAGAGCACTCAGGTTGGAATCATGCCACTTCATGTCTAATTCAAACTCGTCTTCTTGGCATGGTTTGATCATTCATGATAATAATTTCATTATTTTAATGAACTCCCGTCAAATGCATTGGCTATTAGTCTTGTAAATCATATCATTTGTAAACGTCATTTTGGTTGGCCTTTGATACAAGCATGACGCATAGGCTAATTCAATGTCATAAAAGCTACGGTTAAGACTTTCACGGTGCATTTTCAGTTTTCAGTGGATTAAATCTGTCCTCAAATTTTCACGGATTTTTCACTGCTATTTAATCAGCCCTATGAATTCACTGTTTATTTTTCAGTGCGATCAAATCATTAGCTGCAATTTCACGAACTTTTCAGTCGTGCTTTAAAATTTTAAAATGCCAACGAATTTTTGTAATAATTTGCATTGCATGCATTTAAACAAGGACACTTTTCAGCGTGATTTTCAGGATTTTCAGTGTTTACTTTTAAGTGATTTTTCAGTATCGCTAAAAAAATTCACGGTGATTTTCACGGATTTTATTTCATAGGAGGAGAGGTATAAGTTCGGTCCACTCTTGAGTCTTGGAGGAAGGTCCTCCTACCCAAACAAAATTGAAGAACCCCCCCCCCCGGGCACGTGGGGATGCAAGTCCACTGCTGTTATTTTCTACATCCCATGGATGTTATCTTCTACATGGAGAGTCTGTAGTATGAGGGGACATATATGCTAGCTGTCATCTGTACTGCATCTCACAGAGAAGCTATTTAGTGTATATTCTATGACAGGTTAGTTGTGCACACAAAAAGAAACCATAAAAACTTGATTAGCCTAGAAGGTTCCTGCCCCTGACTAGTCTTTCCGCAAGACTTCCGGTTGGCTTCAAAATGCCCTACAAGTGCCAAATGTTTGCGCCGATTTCAGCCAACCAAATGCTTCCATATGTACTTACCTAACCCAAGTCCACTAGGGGTTGTACACAGTTGCGGTCAGACGTCATCTAGCGGCTCAGTATGTCATTTTGACCAAAAGCTCCTTCTCCATTTAGCATTAACGTGGGACCATTAACATATAAAAAATTACAACAGCTCGGACAGCAATGTGAAGTCAATGAAGCTGAGAACTATGTGTAGAATAAGATGAACTGGAATCAATCCGATGGTGTGCAAGAGTGTTGAATATGGTCACACTAAGTGCAAAAATCAGCAGTCTTGACTTGTGCAGTGTTAACCGTAGCCGATTCAAAGAGCCACACCATATTAATAAAAGCACCTAGCAGTTTGTGCGAAACTTGTGTACAATGGAAAATGGAAAACATAAAATTGATGCTGTTTTCTGCGTAGTAGTAGAGTAGAGTTAGTTATGGTCAGCTCCCAAGGATCGTAGAGGTAGCATATATTTTAGGACAACACTAATTGCTTACTCATATAGGACCTATATTTATACCAGAATTTCAAGTGGCCCGAAATTTATACCTCTCCTTCTTGAAAATATAATGACAAAGATGTTAGAACAGAATTTTCATGTTGTAAAAGCAGAAAAAACGCCAAATCAAATAAACCCCGGGCAAATACCCACCGTGTCTTTGCTTCGCGACTTTGTGTGCAATGTTGAAGGCCACGACGAAAGTCACATGAAACCAGCGGCAGACGTAAACAAACCGAGATTACGATAATTATGATGACTAAAAAAGTTTGCAATATCAATACGATGTCGAATTCTGCGTAGAGCTGACTACGTTCACGGACTATATATCACCATCGCGGATGCGTACACAAAATTATACCAACAACATCAAATCAACAATTTTGCGACCCTATCCAGCGGCACGTCTCCGTATATGCGTTTGTACTAAGAACCCCCCCCCCCATGGGCAGACATGCATGCGTATTCACATGAACTGCCACCAGGCTACTAGAAGTACATGGCAGTATACTATACTGTACCTGAACGGTGCAGTTTGAAGGGAACTTGGTATATCAGTTACAGGAAGTTAAAGAGATAGCCAATCACATTCCTTGTTCAGGGCTCCTCTTTTGGATACTCTTCAGATACCTAGTATTCTGAAGAGTACCCACTTGTGGATATGTGATATGCTCAGCATGTGATTGTGTTTGCTCTGCAGAGGTAGTTCTGAAAGTATTTCAGATACAGGTATCTGAAGGTATCCGCTAGTGGGTACCTTTCAGATACTAGCGGATACCATGGAACATGTCATACCTAGCGGTTGCTTGTAGATACCACTCAGATACCTGGTATCTGAATAGTTTCCACTAGTGGGTAGCAAATGGAACATGTCCCAAACAGTACCCGCTCGTGGATACTTTTGGGTACCTTCAGATATGCAGCAAATGTAGTACCGGAAAACTGTCCCGTATAGTTCTGTGCCGATACTTTTTTTTCCTTTGCCAAGGGTAGCCGTGCTACGCAAAAGGCTAGGTAAGAAGAAATCACAAATACAAGATATAGCCGTGCTATGCACACGGCCAGGTAAGAAATGGCACAAATACAAAACCTAACCGTGCTACGCACACGTCTGGATAAAAAAAAAGAAAATATGCACAATGCACCAACAAATTAGAGGAAATGATCTGTTACCCTGGGAATGCCCCCCACGTGAGGACCGGCTACAAGCAGTTGCTTTTCACAAGCAGGAGCCCTCGGCATTTTACTAGGTTATTTGGCCCCATCATGAAAAGAGTAAATTTCATTCCGGGGAGTGGCGGCCGGATTGTGGTTGGACAATCCCAATTCCGTTGTGAAAGTAGATATATATAATCCACCGGGAACCCAAGTCTGGGCTCCAAATACGACAACGGAATAAAGCGTGAAATTAATGTTGCGTGAAGAGTCAACTGAATCGAGTGCCTTTTTCACAAACAAAGCTCTCCATTGACGCCTGTATAACAAATTTTAGTGACAAGTCACCGACGCTGAATTCGCGCATGTGTAGTACATTCGGGTGACTGACCTAAATATACACACAATCAAATGTGTGTACATTGTACGTGTCATGCATACCATGCTTGACCGCGCCCACAAACACGTTTCCGCGCATATAATTATGACAGCAATCAATACTCCATTGCAATTCCCAGTTCAAACTTGGTTCCACTGCCGGAAAATAGCCATGCATATTTCCATTGTCACCTTATTTAAAGTGAATGTCACCTTGCAATGATGACACTGTGGGTTCAGGAATGATCTAAGTAATACCGACACACATAGTAGATCTCACTAGTCACATTATATCGCGCATAATCTACCATTATTTAGGAATACTTTTTCAACCCTCAATTTCCGGGATTGACTCATGGCGCAACGGTACTGACATAAAAACAACACAAACACTGAACAACGGAAAGTCTTATTTAAATTCTGTTTTCAGCTTCCGATAGCCGAGACCATACCGGATTTTACCATTATCATTGCGAATATAATTTTTACCACCCGAGGTCTAAAAAAGTTTCTCGAACGTCATGAACACACAATACAGAATTTCAAAATCTCCCCAAGCTGTATCGCAAATATGACGTCACCATTCAGTAATGAGAGTAATGAGCGGCGCTCTTCATTTGTAAAATGTATTGAAAGAAGTGTGTACGTGCTTTTCTTTACTGTTGTGGCCTATGAGTTCGGCGGACAATAAAACTTTATACACCGGGTTGGCGCCCTGCGAGGGTTTTTTTCTTGGGAATTTTTGTTATGGGAGAATGAAAAGAGGACTCAATTTTCACTTCACAAATTTGAAGAACGATACAATGGTCATAGAGTGCCGTACTCTAATCAGGGCCGTCGCTAAACATTTTGTCAGGGGGGTGTAAAGTGAAGAAATGTTATTGCCGCAGTCAGAGTCCTTGGAAGCGTAGTGAGCGTATAAAACAATACAACTAACGGCGCGCGGTTCGGGGCCCACTTAAGGGCCATTGAAAATTTTGCTAAGTAGATGTTCTTACAGACCATTTTTTTATCGTTTGAACCAAAACGCACACCGCAAGTGTCTTGACACAAACCGCGTGCGAACCGGAAAGTCCTGAATGGGTGGGGTCCAGGGGCCCGCTTTAGGCCCCCTGGCGGGGTGCAGAGGCCCTGCGGGGTCCAGGGGCGGAGCCCCGGAAGCTCTTGGATTTAAGCTATTCAGAACCTTCAAAATGGCCACTTTTGAATAGGGGTAAATAGTAACCAATTGATTCAAAGTAAAAACTGGTTTCTAACTTTGATCACTGAGACGGGCAGTATATAAGCTTGTACTGCCGAACGGGAACTACACATTATAGCTAGTGCCAATGTCTTTAACACAGGGGTGTCCAACCTTTTTGACACAAGGGCCACATTGGTTGAATCCACAAGTATTGCGGGCCGCAAGCAAGTAATCGGAGGGGAGTTTCAAGTCTGGTTTATGGCGTGCTTTTGAGAGGCTGGAAGTAGACCCACATACCAAATTTTGCCGAAAAGGGACCCATAGCTATACAAGAGATTTCTTACCCATTTTTCCGAGAAATATTAGCCTTTTTGAACAAGTTTGGAAAAATGTTGGCTTCAGTTTGAAAAAAAATTGGACTATACTGAATTTTTCAACATTTTTTAGAAAATTTTGAGTTCAGGTTGATAAAATTGGACCAATTTGTCATTAATGTTCAAAACAGTTTGGTTTCAGATTGAGAAAATTGAAGTAATTCATATTTTAAAAAATCTATTTCTGATATTTATGTTGCTGAGAAGTACCTCGCGGGCCGCATGCGCTCTCTGCGGGCCGCAAATGGCCCGCGGGCCGCAGGTTGGACACCCCGGCTTTAACGGATGCAGTGCATGAGCAGAGCCCCTGCCCCAAGCTCTTGGATTTTAACTATCAAATGATCATGATGATAGCCAGTAGACCTATAACTTTATGGTGCTGGGGGCTAGGGAACTGATCCCTACCAATTTGTTTCTTGACCACTTCAGCTCTCCGACTGAAAAATTCCCCAAATACTGGTAGACCAAACTCACAGCTGTTTGAAAGTCTCATTTATTATGACAAAAACGAGAATAAAACAAAAAATATCAACGGCGACACACTTTTGACAACTGATTTGAGGTATTTATGCCACTAACTATATTCTGTGTGAATTTGATGAAATTTCATTGCGGGCAAATATGATTTTTCATAAAAATCTAGTTTTACACGTCTTTCTATGGGAAATATGCATATAGAGGGCGCTATAACATACAAATTATGACCTTTGCAGGCCTATATGGCAAGATTCCCGCAATGGATTTTTCTAATTTTTGCGGAGGTAATAGCTCTTGCATGTCCCTACTTATATCAGTTGTCAAATTTGTGTCGCCATTGTTTAAAATTGCTCTAAAAATAAAAGAGACCATTTGCATGGGGTCAAACAGCTGTGAACTTGAGGAATGGCCCCCTCCCGTTTGCCCATGTCACTGCCACGCTCCTGTTTTCTGAAATTTATTTTACACATTTTGATCACAAGTACTGTTGGCACATTAACAATTAATGATTACCGTTGGTTAGACTTGGAACAAAACTAATTGGCTTGAGGGGAAGCCAGGTTGGGTGTAATCTTTTTATGATATTTGGATTTACATAAGTCTGAAGTTCAATCTGCGTTCTGATGCCATTCTCTTTTTGTTTCATTCTGTCTTCCCTTTTCTCTCTTTTCTTTTCTCTTCTCTTTTCCTTCTCTCTCTCTCTTCCCTTTTTCTTTCTTCTCTTTTTGAGGATCCCCCCCCCCCCATGGCGACGGGCCTGACTCTAATGAGCTCGACGTCAGTGCGGCGCTGGTTTCAGAGAGTTTTAACATTTTACACTTTAAGGATTATTTAAATAAATCATGAGTGATACTGGTTAATTAAAATAAATTATCTCAAATTAGCACTTGCGTTTTGCAGTGCCTACTGCAAATTTGTCTGCGGTATGCGGCGAATATGATTTTCATTTATTCAATAAGACAAGGGATCTGTAGTTACAAGGTATAGTTTTTCATAGTGTGCTTGGCGTTATTGCGGCGCTCTTTGCAGTTTGATTGAAAAAACAATATCTCAAATCAGCACTCGCTGTTTTTCAGTGCCACCTGAAATTGCCTGCGTTAAGTGGCATCATAATTGTCGATTGTCAAACACAGGACTTTATCATGACTGTTTTTTCCACATCTTGTGTTACATACATACATAAGATTTCTTATAATGCGCAATATCCAAATACATGATCAAGGCGCAACAAAAACATAGCAATGAATGAAAATATCAGCACACAACAAAATAGCAAGTACACTTTCGGCCCTTTCTTCCGTATGTCTTGAAATACACTGTTGCTGATAAAGTTGAAATATTTTTGTCCATATTAGAGTAGGTGAATGATTACATAATGAGTTCCCACTACCAAAGTGAAGTGAATCCACGCGTAATTTTGAATTACGTAGTAATGCCTTTTGTTGGGAGCTATAAATGTCAGACGTCTGTTGTTTATTCCTTTCCCTGCTCCAAGCCGGTGTGCAAGGAGCCCATTTTTTCAGAATTGGTTGTTACTTTTACAACAAAACGTGACACAGAGGTTTCCATGGCTATGCCTCGTGCAACGGCATTGTCAATACGCCGAAGAGTATTTCGTCGGCTGAATGCAAGACCAACGTATATGCATTTTGACTAATTTTACAGGAAGAACATTTTTGTGTTTCTATCGGGTTCTATAGGTGGTGTGTCCATAATTATAGCAGGTAATATAATAGGAAATATATTTGTATGATATAAATCAAATAATTTCTCCTTGATAAACATAATTAAATAATAATTTATTTACAATAGAAGAGAACGTAAGCGAAATCAGTATTTTCTTGTTAATGCAAGACCAACGGAAGTGCCACTTACGTTGGTCTTGCACTGAAAAAGGGCAAAACTGTTTAATGCAAGACCAACGGAAGTGCCACTTACGTTGGTCTTGCATTAAGCGGAAAAACGCGTTGCACATACGTTATCTTCTTTTCTAATTAAAACTTTTTTTTTAATCACTTACATATCTTCACACATAGTTTAAATTATGCGCGAATACCTCTTCTTTCAAAATTCACCAAAACTCATTTTCGACAAAAAATGTCACTTAGGTTGGTCTTGCATTCAGCCGACGACTTGCACTCCGACGGGAAGGGTACTAAACCCGGTACAAACAAGCCAGAGTCGCTGATTTCCTCGGGATATTGCAGAGTACGGTCTGTAAAATCTTCAGACATCATTGTGAGATGGGTCATTTGAGGCCACGAAAATCTTCATAACAACCACGATTGACTACCAGACGAGATGATCGCCGACTGCTTAATCTGTGCCGCGCCGTACGCGTAGAGCCCGGAAAATCCCAACGAGCCGTCTTCTTCGTTTGGGGAGAAGACACTAGGGAATCAACCTTTGCCTCCAAACTGTAATTCGGGGATTGCTTTAACATGGTTACCGAGTAAGACGAATGACAAAATGTCCACGCCCAACCGGTCACCACAGAGTTCATCGACTTCTCTGGGCTAGGGAGCACAGAAGATTACAGCTCAGACACTGGCGAAATGTTGTTAATTGGCGAGAGCCGCTACATCCTTGACCATCAAGGTGAAAGACAAAGGGTTCGTCGATTACGTGGTGAGAACCTGACTCTGGTGAACCTGAACCTGACGGAATCGACTCAAGATGATGGTCGCTCAGTGATGGTATGGGCCGGTATTAATTTACATGAACATGAACGTCGTCGTGTACCTGGACCACTCTCTGCTACAGAAGGGTCTATGTTAACATTTTTGGCTGCAAGACGATAATGTCACGCCCCACAGGGCCGCTGTGAGACAATTCCTTGAGGCAGAGGGGGTGGAGCAGATACCATGGCCTGCTTGCTTACCTGATTGGAGCCCTATCGAGCATGATGGGATGCCTTAGGCCAAGCCATCAATTACGGGGACAATCTTCCTCAAACACTACAGGAGTAGCTCAGCCTCTGACCGATGAGTGGGACGCTCTACCCACTGACATCATAAACAACCGTGTGGGTAGTATGCCGCGACGTCTTGACGCACTGATTCATGCCAGGGGTGGCCATACTCTATGTTAGTGACGGATTGACATTTAAAACAGTACTATTGAACATTTCGATGCATGAAATCTCCCAAAAATGTGTTACATGTAAAAATGACTAATGTAACAAAATCCTTAAATCTGCTGTTCAAATACCCCCTTTTCCTTTCAGGCTAAGGATACAGTTCTTAGAGGGTAATTGTGGACTAAGTTAAGGGGGAATATGGGGTTGGAGGGCCTAAAAATGAATATTTAAATTTTAAAATAAGGAGAAAATTACCTTTCTTTTGCTTTTTGTTTGACAACAATCGGAGCTTCCGTTCAAATGTTAATTTTAGATCGGAAGATTGTCGCCGCACAACTTGATAATTTCTTGTTGTTATTTCTTATGTATTTTTTTGGTTTCCTCAAGCGGGCGTTATTGTAATTTTTAAGCTTTTTAAAAAAATATATAACTTTTGACCTATAATTTCAACAATTAGTAATTGAAAATTCAGTGCTCTTACTTTTGTAGTTGATAATAATTTAAAATAGCATTTCTAAGATATATAAAAAACAGTGTTTCTAGACAAAAATTACCGAATCTCAAAAGTAAATTTTAACGATATGTTCTTCGCTGCGCACAGGATTTTTAAAAAAAAACCGATTATTTTTTTTTTTTTTTTTTTAAATGATTAAATTAAAGCATATCAATGGACTACTTTACTGAATACTAGAAAAATTCCACTAGCCCTGGGAATTGATTTGTGAAAGAATCATGGTCCTGGCGCACGCAAAAAGTCAAGTTCAATGCCCATGGCTCCAGACAATAACAATATGGGCAAATATGCCCTGTAGCCAATAATTGAGAATATTTCTCCACTGCTGCAGGAGCATTGTGCATTCAATATGCTTCAGGAAGAATATTGAACTCTAAAATATTTTTCAAGATTATTATGCTCCAGGGGCATAGTCAAATACGCCTTCTGGAGATATATTGAATTGGAATATTTTTTCCAGATATTGCTCGCGAACATATTTGTCGTGGGGTCTGCATACTGTCGAAATCAGCATAAATGCTAGTTCGGAAAACAGGCCGTTTGAACGTTTGAGTTACTTATGAATGCGTTGGTGAATTAAATGACAATAAAAGGAAATTGGCTATTTAAGTGGTGTATGGTAACGAATGAATGGTTACTAATGACGAAAGTAATAAAATACCAAGAAAACAACTGTTTTCTTATTCAAATGGCCACTGAATGTGAATTGACAGTTTGTCAAAACCCAAAGGTTTGAGGCGCTGTGTTATAAGGAGTCGACTACGTATTCGACTGCATGAATAAATGACCGTATTATGTTATTATATATCCATTTTGTGATTCAAAAAATATCAATTTGAATTTCAAATTTTTTGAGAAAAAGATTATCATGGGGAAAAGTACTTTTTGTTATGTTGTGAAAAGAGAAATCGGAATCCCTAGGAGTTTGTGTAAAACACACCTGTTAGATAGATTGAACAAGAGGGGAGAGTGGAGAATTCCCCAGAATGCTAAACTTAGAATCTAGTCAACTTGTTTGTGCTTGGACTTTGAGATTTAAAACATTGTAAGATCAGGGAATTTCCCCACAAAGTTATTAGGAAAGTGATGTGATTCATGTTATGTTTATGCATGATGCTGTGGTATATCTATTTTAAGACTTAGGAAAGTTATGAAATATGGTGGTATTAGCTTAAGGAGAACTTGGCCCAGCGATTAGCCAGTCATCACTAGTAACAAGTAGCTAGAAGTTCTAGCTAGTTTAATCTGCAATGAAGAGCAGAACCTGTAGTTGGTGCCAGGATTTATTTATATTTACAATTCCATGTGAGCAGAGTGCCTTAATTATTCTACTGTCGTCCTTTGAAGCCAAAAGTGCTAAGAATCAAAATAGGATTCCAAAATTGTGGACAGATAGAAAATCCGTTGTTGGGATTCTCTTGGACTGATAACTGTGGAAGACGTGTCGTCGAGGGAATATTTAACTTGTCGTCTTGAACTTGTGGAAAAAAGTTATCTTCAGGACTGAGGAAGATTCCATTGGAATATACCTAGGAGTTCTAAAGCGTGACTTTGCATTGCTGATATTTTTGATAAGTCTTTGCTGTGAGGACATATAATAGTTGAACTGCAAAACGTTCTTGCTGGAGATAATGGATATTCTTGTTACAACTAAGTATAATCTAAATATTGTGTGTAATGTGTATTTTGATTTATGTATTGTTGTTTGGAACATTACCAAATTTTGAAACCAATTACAAATCATTTTTAAAAAAATTGTTCTATTATATAAAATTCAGATCACTTGTGCACAGGCCTCATTTATTGGTGTGAAAGGTATTTCTGACCTTTGACGTCTACGAGACCGTCAATAATAATTAGTAATTATTGTATTTTGTAGGAATATCCAAGTTAACATCAAAGGAAATCAAACTTCACAATATGTTACCAAGTCTATTTTGCACCACGGGGTTACTAGGGGTGTACCCCCCCGAAATTCTATTTTAAAGCAAGAGATGATTTCGATGTTGGTACCAGTTGATAGCTTTGGTCCTCCGTTTCTATTGTTTCCACCATAACCTAGTATGCGTCACCCTTGACGTCAAAGATCGCAAGTTGGCATAAATTCAGAGTAAATGAAAAAAAAATTTGCATCAAAAAGGTATGAAATTGGATTTCATTTGGATTTTGGCCGCAAATGATATGGGAAAATGACTAGATCAACATTATAATTTGAGACATTAGAGTGCACCAATATTTTTTTTTTTAACACAAATGATAATCACTAAAGGGTAAGCAGTTATGATTTATAGGTGATAATGTATGCCGAGGGGTCGGAAAAAATTAATAATGTTCGGCCCATTATTTTTAATTTTTTCGCCCAATGTAAATTATGAGCCCATCGATGATACTACAAAATCTTTATTTCTCTTCTCGTACTAAAACAACGTGATTTTATGTTCTTGTTTGTTAGGTTTTAAGGTATTATACCTAATTTAGGTGTATTTGTATGCTGATGAATGAAAAATAATAAGGAAAAGCTTATTAGCAGCTCATTATTGCACAAGAATAATGGGCAGTAAACTGACCAATCAGAAGCCGCATTTTTCAATAATGGGTAAGTAGAGGTCAAACTAGAAACCACTCCCCGCCAATCGATTCGACCGTCTTACCCCGTTGACGGTGCTACCTTCACACATTGTTTGCGCCCCCCCCACAAAATGAGCAGAAGGATGTGAAAATAACTATATGGAAAGCTTAACGAAAGTTTTTAACGTTTTAGGCACGGGAGGAAAGTTTACATGGGTGGTAAATCTCCCCTTTGGTAAACGAGGGTAATGTCACTATGTACGATTTTGGGTCCCCTGAAAGTGATTTAAACTGGTTTATGTGTACAAATGTTTAAAACTACAAAAATTGGATAGTTCTTTTCACGACGCACAGACTTCAGGTTGAATTATTACAAGTAAACCATAATAAAACACAAAAATTTAAATGTGAAAATAACATGATGACCAATCACTCATGAAAGAAAGGTAAATATTTCACAGATTGCCTTAAATCTTGGCAGACCTATTATTGATCGATTTTGTCATGCTGAAGAGTAAGTAGCAAGTTTTGTCCCAGCGAATAAGTATGCGTTCGCAAATGTCTGTGTGCTTTGAGATATTGGACACGCAAAGCTATCAAATACGTATTCGATTGGGTTGTGACACCCCTTTTATACAAATGGTGTGTATTCGATGCGGCCTGGCTATTTTGGTTAGGAGATTAGGAGATTGTAATTTCCACTTTTATTTTTGGGGTACAATTAAAGAGTACATTTAAAATGCAACCAGAATCAACATATTAACTCAGTTTGACAAAAAAATCAGATTCGACACTATGTCGTGACAACGACGATATGTTCCCCAGCACCATATGGTTTCAGGAAATATGGTCAGAACCAATATTTTCGGCGAAAACGCACAGAAGATTTACAGGTAATCAATGGGCATTTATAACGAGTCACAGTACCATCATATAAAACAGGTTCGAGTTTTTAATGGCATGTCAGAAATTTAATAAATTTCACACTCACCACACCATGGGCACATGATTATGAAGGAGAGGTGAATCCGAGTTGTATTCCTGCTAGAAAGTAGGAAACTTCGAGAGAGCCTCAGTTCACACACGCTACTAAACTATTGGTATGGTCTGAAGTTAGAAGTGACGACGCTCGCGTATACCCATGTGACGCCTTCCAAGCGCGTGCGCTTGTACTTTGCCTACGCACACGCCTAAACTCGGGACAAAGTTTACGCACGCGTCGCTAATACGGACTTCGAGCTGGACAGATTATAGGTTGTCCTTAGTTCAAGATCGAATGCATTGAATTTAGCCATAAGTAAAAGTAATCGTACCATCATTGTTTGATTCCAGTTAAGGAGTGATGATTAATTCAGATTACAGCACCCTTGATACATGATCCGTTTTATGAATTTCAAAATTCAAATGAAGTTCAAAATCTATCGCGGGCATTATTATACCGCAATCCTCCCCAAATCAGACTGCAGGTTTCATTTCAATTCACAGGAAAGCCTCGTTCGAGACCAGACAGTTGTTTATTTACAAATGTCGCCGTTTCCCCGGTTCTATAGAGAGCTGGATCTACTCAAAGGTGGAGCTTATACATTGTCATTACAAATAGCTAGGACAGGCCGGGGCCGGACGAGAGGAGAGTGTTGCGGCCAAAATCTAACATCTATAATTATAGAGTTAAATAGCATTGCATTAATTTACACGGAATATTTATATTAATTCGGATGAATTAACAAAACATATCACCACAAGTGATTTTCATTTTGGGATTCATTTTCGACACATTGATGTAGATAGAATTTATTATAGCCATGACTATCTAAACGCCAAGTTAGAAAGTCAAATAACGACGCATGTACAACGTCTCTATTTAGCTCTAGGATTTCATACTTGAGACCACGGTCACACTTTCTCATCTGGATCTGGAAGGAATTGTGTCTTCGTAAATGGATTCATCTATTCATCCAAGTTGATATATACCTTTGGACAAAATGTAAAATTGTAATGCCGTTACGACCATTATAGTCCTAAATTTAATACAAAATCCTGTACACAAACGCAATTACATAAACACATTTGTGATGCGATCTGGAGAACCCGCCACATGTGGGAAATTTATATTTAAGTTTTCCCTATCACTGCGAGTTTGAAAATATTAAGTTCCATAACTGTTTTTACTTCTTTCTTCGTTGATCACACAATGAAAGTTTACGCCTTATCCAATCTGACAAAAAATAAAGTAACAAAATAACAGATTTTAAAGCATTTTCTTTATTTTTTTCAAAACTGTTCTGTTCGACATGTGGCGGGTTTTGCAAGATCACATCACATTTATGGAGGAGTTTTGACCAAAACGCCAATATACCAAATGGGGTCAACCCCTGAAAGGTATGTTACAACACATCAACAGCATGTTGCAGTATAAAAAATAATGCAAAACTATTCTTTACATTAAGAAAGAAGTTCACTGTTAATTTGTTATTGAAAGTGATGGGGGGTACCTCTAATGTACTGCAATTTCGTTTCAACAGTGATCTCTCCAGCTCTCTTGCTTATTTGAGACGATGTTGATAAAGTTGTTCAATTAAAATTAACCTTTCCCTCGTTAAGAATTGTTCCAATAAGCTCAGATAACTCTTGAAAGATGGTCTCAGTAGGGATCTTCTCGGACCAACCCTTCTAATATAATGTCAAAACTGTGGAGGCCGAATTAATGATGTGGTAAACTTGATCTGATTATGTAGTAATTGCCTACTTAATTGAACTTAACGTTTCAAATGTTGCCCTAATAACCATAAAGTGATCGAATTTCGAACATCGAGTGTTCAAAAGGGTCATCAAGACATTACAAAGCAGTCGAGTTGATTCATGTTGCTTTCCCCACACGATTGGAGTTGCTACGCATTGGGGAGAGTGTGCAGAAAATTTAACGGAACGGCGGCACTGTCTTTCTTTTTCAACATTAATTTTGCTTATGATACATTTTCACAAACAATCCGGTATTGGCATCTGTCAATCCTATCAATATAAAAAAAAAAAAAAAAACTCTCCATTTACATTCTGATATAGTGCATACAGGTACCAGAATTACACAAGCCAACACTTTGTCGATCACTACACGAACTACACTATCTCTGAGTGCATTATTCTCAAAACATTCACAATATAGACACTTAGGTAAACTGGTAAACATCAATATATACAAATAGCCGAGAACTTTTTTTTTTGCCAATATCGGTTTTAACAAAATCCTCTGAGCTTATCTAAAGATGTCGCCTCCTCTGTCATCTTTAATAATCTCAGTAGTTTATTCCTTATTAGTCCAGCAGCGGAGAGGGGAGATGAAATCTCTGATAAAGTTTTTTTCTCATCAGCTGATTATATCCTCTTGAAGGTATATAATGAATCTAGGTGGGTGTAAAATTGCCACCCTTGTGCACTTTGGAAAATCCAAGAGGGCCGCGCCATTTCCACTGTAAAACCCCCACAATTGCCGTTCCCATGGACCAGGACACCCCCACAATGCTTGGTAATTGTTTTTTAATAATCATTCATTTTGAGGTTAGGCATGTACATTATAATGTAATCTTGGAAGGCACCTTGATTAATTTGAGAAATCCAGATGGCCTCCATTTTAAAACCACGAAAATGCACTTTTCAACAGAGAGATCAACCCAACATACACGTTTTATCATTTTCTCATCTGATTATATTATCTCTAATAGGTAACTAGATAATTAAAATGGATGTAAAATTGTTCAACCCTTAGGCATTAAAAAAAATCCAGATGCTGCCTTGTGCCATAAAAACAACTAAATATTGCAGTTTGTACAGACGGGGCAACTCAAATGCATTTTGGTAGCTGTTGACCTAACCCAGAGCCGGCCAACTGATTGTGATGTTTCGGTGTTCGGCATACGGATGGTTGAGGCAATTAACCCAGCGGCTGTGTCCTTCGCTCCTAGGACCATATTGGTTGGGGGCGTTTTAATGAAAAGCTGTTATGTTTTCCGGAGCCCTTCAGTATGCTTGAGGTAACAAAAAAAAAAAAAAAAAAAAAACCATTTTAGTGCCCTGACTCGGCACCAGGGTTCTTCGACTGTCCCGCAGCCAAGGCCAGGTCCGTGAGAAAACACTGGGCCCGGTTGAAAGACAGAGTCTGATTCGTAGTGTGGGGGGATGGACAACTCCTGGACGCGTACTTCCGACCACCGCATTTTAAGCTCGTCAATGACAAGGTATTGTCTTTCGGAACCCATCGCCCGGAAGCGACTGCCACCAGAAAGGCCGTCTTCCTAGTTCCCAGGAGACTGGCCCTCTCCAGTGGTCAGTGGTTCGAATTCTCTAAGAACTGGAGCACTAGCTCAGATCCCACTCCGGAACGAGTGAACAACCGGGGGACTAACCGACAACACGCCCTTCTGCAGATTCATTGAGGATTGGGCTATTAGAGACTACTGTGTCTGTCTCTGAAGCCCCTATGGAGCGCCCCATTCGCGTACGGTAGCACTTGAACTGTTGGAACGCCAACCCTCAAGGAAAATTGCCGTTAGGAAATCCCGATCTTCCCTACAAGACGCCGACAGCAGATCAATCTCTCTATTGGCGCACCATCTATAGACGCGGCAGAGTCGAGAATCGTAAGATTCGCTAGTTGACTTCCTCCTTGCCTGAGCCGCGAGCGCGGCAGCCTGTTTAGAAGTCCGCCTGAGTGTATTGTTGGCGAAAATGCGCCAGACTTCAAGTTGAGAGCGCTGATGGTACGCTCCGGGACGGACGCGTCGGCTGGAGTATCGCTTACTAGCAGCCACTAGTCCCCCACTAGCAGTTTCTAGAAGCCGTGGGAACGGCACAGCTGAGCGACCACATGGGGCATCACCAGAACCAGTCATTGTCGACCGAGCTACCCCTTCTCGAGGAGTCTCTCTCGGTTTCATCGCAATGGGAGGGGGAGGGGATACATAGACATTGATCCACCATCGCATCCTGACCCACGGCTCTGGGATCGTGACTCCATGAGTAAGTACGCCGGAACTGGTGATTCCAGTGGAGGCGAATATGTCAACGTGGGGACGCTGTAGCCCCTGAAAATTGACCGCTCTGATGGTGCCATTCCCTGACGACCCCTTACTTTGATGGCGCCTGGCATTGCGTGCCTTTCCGGGAGAGGAACGTCTGCTAGGGAACCTTCTCCCCCCTGGTCATGTGATGCTATTATTTAAGGCAAATGTCCCGTTTGCCTGCACCACTCGAGGCGCCTGACTACCACCTCCTTGCAGAGACGGAGGTTCCTTGCTCCCCCCAGTTGAGGTAGGCCACTACGTCATGTTGTCGCATCGGACCAGAATCACCTTCACCTGGTCAGGGCGATCCAGTGCATCAGGTGCCCAGGAAGATTTCCCACAGCTCGAGCACATTGAGATGATGGCGGCTTGCATGGTCGACCCACGGCCCGACACTTTGGTGGGACCGCTACATAAGTTGGGCCCTCACACCGACGCTCTGTCGTCAGCGTCACGGAGGGTGTTTGTTTCCTGAAGGGGGCTCCCCCCTCCAACTTGCGTGGATGTGTCCACCACCTGAGGTCGGGAACCAGCTTCAGGGGCAACTGGAATCCGGAGGGACATTGGGTGGTAACAGGATCGGAAGTACTGAGCATGTTATCGGGATACCCCTCATCTAATTTGCAGTAGGGAACCATCTTAGGCTGGCCAGAAGTCCCAGAAGTCCGAAGCCCTAGCTGTCTGGGACCGACCGGTCTCTCCAATATTGCTCGGTCACACGCCACGACCGAAGCTACTCTTTCTGCAGAAGGGCTCACCTTTGACAAAAAATCCAGTCTCGCTCCCAGAACTGGGGCTCTGGGAGAGTGAAGTATTGACTTGACTTGGTCGAGTTGATGAAAACGAGTGACTTTATCAGGTATAGGACCTCCTCGATAAAGGCCTGGGCCTCTGCGCGAAGGGGGTGCCACCAGTACCCGTCGTCTAAGTAGACGAAGTTTGAAACTCCGCTACCACCGGTCATTCACGACCCTTGTGGAAGGTCCGTGGTAGCGGAGGCATTGGCCCGAAACTGGTAAGCCACTCACCTCCGCCTTTGTGTTGCTGCTAACTTTTCTGTTATCAAGGCAATATTTCAGGGCATGTAACTATGACACTCACCGTGCAGAGGCACTTCTTTATTGAATCAATGCAACCGTACAAGAGCACCTTGATAGCATGCCGACTTACTGGCTGCCACAGTCTGAGTGGTTGTGACACCGTAGCAACATTATACGGCATTGCAAGGCTGGATCCTTGAAAGTATTATGCGGTAAACAGTGTTATTAACCTGCCTGGGTGTTACTTCGATGGTCTCATGGTGATGTCCTGAGGCAGTCACATCCACATTCTGGCCTGCTATGGGCAAGACAGAACTAAGGACATCTAAAGTAGCTGAATTTCGGCTTCTGCACCTCAACTATGTTCTCTGCCACACACCTAATGACCTTCAAGGAAAATGTAGCCCGTGCACATCTTCAGGTAGCTATCTGGAGGAATGCTCTGAAATCTGATCCTCTAACTGGTACCAACTTAGCATGGCTGGAAACGAGAAGGCCAGCCTCTGTTGCCTGTCAGCCGTGCCCAATGAGTACCCTAGTCAGCTTCCTAATTTTTGAAGTTGATTAAGTGCTAATGTGGAGGTAAGTGTTCATGTGGATGTGAATGCACCAATGCGGATCAAAGGTGGGATGTTGTCTCTGTAAATATGACTTGTTTCCATCTCTGTTCATGCCATGGAGAAGCGGAACGTCGAAATGAGAAAACAAAACAATTAAGCAAGCGGATCAGAAAACGGACAGAATGAAAACTATTATGACCATAAATGTCAAGTAATAGGTGTGGCCATTGAGTCTGGTTGGCATAATCAAATTTTGACAAATTTTTTTATTTTTTTAGAAGTTTTTATTGTCCGGCGTACTCATATTCAGGGAGCAATGGTGACAATAGAGCAATCGATTAGTTGACTCTTAACGCAACATTGTTTCACGCCTTTATTCCGTTAATCGTCTATGGAGCCCCCCGGACTATGGCTCCCACCGGACTATATATCTGCTTTCACACACCGTACTTATGCTCTACAACAATGGTTATTAACTAGGGCTATATTGTCCGAGTGCTTAAAAATACATCCCCCTACGGAGTAAGTGTAAGAAATGCTCTTTGCCTTCATTTATCATTGATTGGAGGTAAATTATTTTTACGAATCAGCGCCTTTAGAACATTCAGCCAGCGCGGGCCATCTTGAATATCTTTATTAGCCTGTGACAATTAAAATTTAGTATTTTATATTCCAATACTATTTGGCAAGGGAAATCAGTCAACTTCATTGTAGGACTGTATTTTTGGTTCCCTCTCAATGAATGTGCATTTTGTGATTTTCCTACGTCCTCCTACGTCAAATGGCGGTCCATCTTGGATGTCACTAATAATTCAAACATGACTCTAAATATACATTTGCATTTTAAGTTTCCTACCCAAAAAACAATCCACCAATTAAACACAAAAAACATAATACATTGCATTTTTGGGTTGGCCTGTCTGTGTAAAATGCAATTTAGAGTTTTTAAGAGTCCCAATGGCGGCCATACTTGGATTTCTAAATTGCCCAAGGGTTTGAATTGTCAACCACCTTTGTTCCATTGTATACCCTTTCCAGAAGATTATAATCAGATGAAAAAAATCCTTATCAGGGTTTGATTTCATGCCAAAATCAGGTTCCCGTGCCGGACGATATACTTTTCTCAAGTATATCTATGAACAATGAATAATTAAAGCAGCATTGTTTGATGCATGAAATGCACCGCATTAATCACACCATGCATGGTGATATTGGAACGTGTAAAACCAATGCTGCAAGCTCATATACTCTACGTACGCTGCACATGTACGCACCTGGGAGTCATGCAGTATACTTCTCCCCGTAAAAATGAAACGTTTTGTCACTTCTATTGTCAGCACGGTTTAGCGCGATTAGCATTCTTTTCTACAGAATGTCGTAAAACTATTTTTATAACGTACAGAATATTAGCACATTTTGAAGAGGCGCCCCCAATGTTCAAATTTGATATTTTTGCAGAGTTATGGTGGTAATTGTCTCTACTAAAAAACTATACCGGCAACGAGAGAATGCTATACAATGCGTATTATAATAAAATGAGCGATTTTGTAAATTAAAAATTGGGATCCCAGATGGACTTAACAGCGGGAGATGGAAATGTACGGTTCTGGCCCGTCCATGATGAAATAGTGCCACCTCTATAGAAAATAACCTCTAACTTGACGTGCCAGAACCAATAAAAATTAAAAACAAACTAATGGATGAGCGTAGATATGTACAGGGCGCTCTATTCCCGCTATTTACATTGGAAGGCCAGTTTCCAGCAGCCGTGGAATTAATATTGGGATCTCGATATTAATTATTCTAATTAAAAATTTCGTCGTTTGTGACACAGACAGTTTCTAGCCCGGACCAATGCAACCGTGTAAGAATCTCAAATGAGGGAGCTCTTCCAAAAAAAGGATTAATAGTGCCTTCACAAGAAGAATAGGACTGGTACAAATAAACTAATCTACTAAGGAGCAGTTTTAAAACTCAAGGGCCGGTTGACTTGCGATTCATGGCGGTTGAACCGTGTTTAATAGACGAGTTGCCAGATCCCCATAATGCATCTCGTTTTGTGCCCATTTCCATCCGGGAACTTGTACCAAAAGTTCATGTTTATAAGAATTCTGCTGTTTGTTCCACTGACCTCTACCCATGGATAGCTGGCTGCCGCACAGTTGAATGGTCGCCGACTGAAACAACAGGAAGTTGTTTTTTTACCTATACAATTGTTATATTACCCTCAAAATTTTGATTAAAGTATTATTTTCTCAATTTTATTTGAGAAAAGATTTCTTACGGGAAAAGTACTTTGTTTATGATAAAAAGAGAGCAGGGGATTTCCTAGTGTTGTTTGTGCAAGGTGCACCTGTTAGATAGATTGCACAATAGGGGAAAGGGGAATTACCCAAGATGTAAACTTAGAAACTGAGTCAACTTGTATATGCTTTAAGATCAAAACATTGCATGATCTGAGGGATTCCCCCATGAAGTTATAACTGTGAAATGATGCAATTTAGATGATGTAATTTTTGTGAAATTTATCTGATTTGACAGTGCTAAGTTATGTTTATGCATGATGCTGTGGTAATATCTATTTTAAGACTTGGGAACTTTGTGAAGTCAAAATATATAATGGAGATTTGAGTGAAGTCTCGGGGCCAGCATCCACTAGTAACAAGTAGCTAGAAGTTATAGCTAGTGCTAATCTGCAATGAGTAGCAGGCCTGTGAAGTACCATAGTGCCAGGATTTATAATTCCATGTGAGCCGAAGTCGCTGTAATTATTCTGCTGTCGTCTTTGAAGCCAAAAGTGCTGGGAATCAAAATAGGATTCCAAATTGTGGACAGATATAAATCGTGGTGATTATCTTGGACTGGTATACTGTGGAATAGTAGTTTCGTCGAGGGACTTACCTTGTCGTCTTGAACTGCTGGACAAATGTTATCTTCAGGACTGAGAAGATTCCCATGGAATATTAACTGAGGATTTTTAAGTGTGACTTTGCATGCTGTCATTTTGGAGTCTTCGCTTTGTGAGGATTACCTATATCATGTTGAACTGAAACTGCATTTCAACAGGACACAGGACAGGATACTCTTAAGTATTATAATCTTAAATATTGTGTGTAATTTTATGTAATTTTGTTTTTGGACATACCAAACCAATTACAAATCATTAAATCTGTTTTATTATATAAAATTCAGATCATTTGTGCACAAGGCTCATTTTTTGTGTTTGTAAGGTATTTCTGACCTTTGATGTCCACGAGACATCATAACACAATGCATACACCTGCTGGTGCACATATTCCACACAGATGTTCGATGGTTTGACAAGGTGTATGCATGTTTCCTGCCATATTGTATAGGTAAAAAAAACAAATTCCTGATGCTTCAATCGGCGACTCAGACCCGCTATCCATGTGTAGAGGTCAGTGGTTCGTTTGCGTCACCAGACTGTGCTTAACTACAATATAAAGTACCTTTTCACGTAAAGTTAATTTTAAAGAAATGTAGAAGAATATCAAAGGAACAAAAAACAACCTAGGCACTGATGTTGAAATTTACGACAAAAGGTGGTATTTTCGATCATAACCGTGCCTTACTTGTTACCTGCCGGACTATTACAAAACTATAGTGCAACGTAACAGATAAGGTAGGTTTTCTAGTATTAATATTACGCACTTAACCGTATATTTTAGATGACTTGAGGCTGGTAAAAGTTCCCGGATGGAAATGGGCATAAAACGAGATGCATTATGGGGATCGTGCAAATCGTCTATTGTTTGAAATAATGGAAAACCTGTTCGAACCTTGAAAACTGGGTGGAACCGACAAGCAACCGGTGGTTGAGTTATGAAGTCACCCTTATATACTTACACTTCAGCTTTGCAATGACGTGGTTTAGGCATACGATAGCCTTCCTGGATTTTATTAATCACGGCTTTGCCTTTAATACCAGAGTAAGGCCTTGCACCTGTAAAATTATCCAATATACTTTATTACTAGTTTTCGTTTTGTTTCTTCTTCTCTTTGGTGTATGGGTGATAGAAGGATATACTATCTGATAATTTACCCATCATCAGCCATAAGCGTGTGATAATGGTAACAACTTTCTAAAACATTCGTTTGTTTTCTTGCTAGATTTCTTATTGTTGGAGTTTGGTGTTTTTTTTAAAAAAAAAATACTAGAGACATTAAGGGTTATATAGGAAAAGAGGCAACAGTGAAAGACAAAGAACAACAAGAACTCTGGCAAACATAACAGCATTAGGAAGACACTCCAAAGTGCAATCTTACAATCCTGTAAATCAATACACTCAGAAATGTGCTTATAAAATAAATCTCACTTAAACTAGAAGTTTCAATTCTGCTTGGGCTGCTAGTTTTAGAATTAAAAAAAGGAAGTTCAACGATAATACACATTCATAGTGAAGAGCACTAATACTCGCTCCACGATAACAAATCGTGGGATTAGATCTTTCAGAAGGAAAACGGTTTTTTTTGTCTTTTTGGCGAGAGAAGTTTTGAAGATATCTTGGTCCCCACAGAGCTCAAGACGACTGTCGCACATGTGGCAGTTTTTTTTTCCGGGACCACACTGTGGAATCTTCTTTGATTTCCAGATTTTTGGCTTCAAAAAAAAAGATGGCAGGCATTAAAAAGCGGTTAGCTCATGTGGGAGGAACACATAATAAATCCTGGGAATACTGTTTAGATCAGCACAGCCCAGCGCGCAGTCCTTGAATAGGGCTTATTTTAAGATTTTAATATCCCACCCATACATACACTTACCACCATACATAATTTGACAGCATGCATTTTCTTTCAGAGTAGGTATGATGTGGAACTCCCAAATTGGGAGAGAGAAATGTGCTTTTGGGGCTATTTTGTCAAGAACTTCCCTTTTGGTCAGAAATCATTTTTTAAGATCTGTCAAATACATTCCATCCGTAGAACTAAGGTTTAATGAAATTCACTATTACTCTTCATAAAAGCAACAATAGTATAGTAATCCTATTCTACTAACCCATTGAAATTTCGTGCCATATGGGACGATGATCACAAAAAGGGTCTGTAGGTTTGTTAAGATGAAATCTGTAGCATTTCGGTAATTTTGATGGTTTTGACGTTTCTTCAATAAATTCAGATATTTATGATGCCACGTTGATTGTATTAAAATATGGTAAAAGTCACAGATATCCAAATTCCAAGGATTTTATCCTAATTTGGTCCAAATTGAGTAACTTTAAAATAGCCATTAAATTTGAACAAAATGTCATATCCACCTCATTTTTCTTGTGACTGATGCCAGAAAATATCCATAAATTTGATATATAAGCATATAATTAAATGAAGAAACGCTGAGCCCAGATTGATATGAACTGCACAAAAAGTATCTCGGCATGTGTTTCGAATCAATACTGTGTCAAAGTCAGACCAGTTTGAAAGTATTCGAAATTATCATTTGCTTGTCTAGGACTTGCTTTTCATTTAATACATGGACTTGTAAAAAAGCGTATGCAAAATGGCCGAGATAGAAACGCCCTAAAGACGCAAACTCCCAAAACCAAACGTTGCAGTTTTTGCATTTTTCAATGGGCATTGCAGGTATATTGGACACGAACACGTGTACCAAATCAATATTGCAAGTAGGCTTTCTCGATCATTCATCGGAAAAACCTTGTGTAAAATCCATACACAAGTATTATTGCGTTTGTACCACACGGGACCATTGAAAAATCCAAAAACTGCAACTTTTGGTTTGGGGGGTTTGTGTCTTTCGGGCGGCTTCATCTCAGCAATTTTGCCCTTTTGTACAAGCGAGGTGGTTTTTTTAAATGAAAGAGCAAGGACCTAGGCAACAAAATGTAATATTCTGAAAACTTTCAAAATGGTCTGCTTTGACACAATACTGATCGAAAAAAAAAATGCCGAGCTACTTTTTGTGCCAGGTGTAGCTTCAATTTCTATAGGGTTATACAAAATGAGGTAATATGCTCAAAAAATGGCCAAAACCTGTTTGGGTATGTTATTTTTATGTGTAAAATAATATTTATTCTTTCTATGGCAGTATAATTTGAGAGCAAATTGAAGAAATGTGATACTTTTGAAATATGCAGTGCCGCTTTAACCCTAAAAGGCCAGACATTTTTTGTCGTTCACCTATTGTTATTTTTCACGCCGAAACTGCAGACTTTTTCTTGAAGCCTTGCACTCGATTTATGGTTATTATGGCGGGAAGAAGAAAAGCTATTTCCCATTGAAATGACACAAATAGAGCAGAAATCCGTTTGTTGTCTATTAAGGAGCAGTAGTTAACAAAGTTTATTTATTTATTTGATTTATTGTTAGTAAGAGCATGTGTGCGCAACCTTTGCCACCCACATGGCCACAAAAATCCAACTTTTTGACTTTAAAAAAATGGCGAACACCTTGAATTTTGCGATTTGTAAAAGATTTTTCGCATTTTTGCATGGCGCCATGATTGACGTCACAGTGACGTCATACAAGGTATGATTGTACTTGTTTTGTTTGGTATCAATGGACTCTGGAGGGTCATAGCTATCCATTGCTACCACAACATATGATAGTTCATCAATCCGTTTCCGAGATACTTGGGGGTGGGAGCGGTGAGATGGGTCCAAAAAGCCTAACACTTTTACGGTTAACTAAAACGACTACAAAGCACCTTCTTCTGACTTGGGATTGCCATATCATCACTAAACAGCGATTTTTCCTGTTACCGTTTAATTATGTATTAGGAAATAAGTCAAATCACCATAATATTAGGCTACAAACAGAATGCCTAATGTGGTTGTGATTTGTTTGTTGTTTTATTTGGGTTGTTGTTGCAAAGGCTATATACCGCAAATACTGTAGTACTCCCCAAAGAATAAATAGTAGGCTCAAGCATATGAATTAAGAAATAAAGGGTGATGCAGTATCCTTTATGGGCGAATAATGTGTCCGAGGTCGGGAAAAAATAAATAATGGACGAGGCGCAGCCGAGTCCATTATTTTATTTTTTTCCGGCCGAGGATACATTATGAGCTCATAAATAATACTGCAAACCCTTTATTTCTATTCTATTACCGAAAACAGCGTGATATAATGAGAAAATGCATTCGCGACCCATTATTGCAGAATAATGGGCGTAACTGACCAATCAGAATGCAGCATTTTCAATAATGGGCAGCAAAGGTAATAGAATTAGAATTAGGGAACTCTAATTAAAATGAGAGATATCCCCTTGGGACAGTGACCCCACACGGACATGAGTAACCCAATCCTTGATAACCGGATAAGAGTTGGCAAAACACAATCCATATCTGAAATCCACGTTTTTAGTCTACCGGTATTGAAGAGATTTGAAAAATATTCCAAATAAACAGTATGGTCATAACATGAGTTTTATATTCGCATCGAAAATAAAAAAATGAAGAGTGTCGAACAAGAAGTACTTAAGTCCATAACTTTAGTTCTAAACAAAGCAGTAAATGAAAATATTATGGCTTTTTAATTTGAAAAGTGGTGAAAATTATAATTGTGTATGTTGTCTTAATTTATGCCAAAGATGAGTTGAAAACGAAAGTGTTTATCACCTCTAGAGAAATTTATAAAATTGCACTATTTTTGCCTTAGAACTATTTCTTAGCACTTAGGTACTTCTTATTCTACACTCTTCAAATGAACTATTTACTCGAAAATAAAAAAAATAAAATAAACTATTTACCTAGACTGATAATTTCCCACAGAAGTACGCCGAATGACCACACGTCGCTGGCTGTTGTATGAACGCCAGACACAAGAGATTCGATTGCCATCCATCGAATAGGGAGTAAAATCTGAATTCAAAACAAAACTGAATTACAATCGTTTGGCTACAGTCAAAACAAACAAACAAACCACTATGAATACAATACAAATCATGCAAGTACAAACTATGATTGTCGTTATTGTAATGAAATTGTGAAATGAAATTATGGAATTCAAGATTTATAATTTCTAGGAATCCGCTGTCCAGCATGTCATTTTATTTCTCTGCAGTAGTTCAGAACATAGACGTATTCTATCCAAAAAAGGTAGACAAACATTGTCAATACTATTTCAGTAATTTATTATCATAAGATCATTGGAACTCAATTTTCAAATGGTTGAAATAACCTTTTGGATACTACAGACATACATATGCTTACAAATCCAAATTGGCATCAGTATGCGATTTAATGGTTTTGACGGCCATTTTGAAGAAGCGTCTTCGAGCATCCTGGTATCTCTAAATGAATGAAACAACCTCGGCAATACTAAAGGCATTAAGAAATACTAAACAATCCGATTGTTTTGAAGTCATACACGGCTAGTTTTGCAATAATATGTGATTTAATGGATTGTGGGAGCCATTTTTTTTAAAGCGCCCTCACGGCTTCACCCACCAACATTATTTTTGCAGAAAAGTGGATATTGAAATTGTATGCAATAAGGTATTAAAATAGCAGTCTCTGAAACGCTTGTTTTATAGACTTCGAAAAAGCTTGCGATAGCGTTAGAAGAGACACTGTGGGGAATCATGCGTCATTATGGAATTCCACCAAAGCTGATCAACATTGTGAAGAAAATGTATGATGGATGCAGTTGTGGATGAAAGTGGAGGGAAAGACTGGTTTGAGGTTAAATCCGGAGTGAAACAAGGCTGCAATATGCCAGAGTTCCTCTTCTTACCAGTAGCACTTCCACATCATTAATGCACAATTTATTAAGGTAAATCTGATCGTTGATTAGCATGCATCTATGATAACAAGTAAACGAATGCATTGGATTGGAAGGGCTACTTTGGGTGTTTTATCTGTACATATATTTATATTATCTGAATTATTTCATGAAAAGCAAATTTAATGTTTAAATATGGACTTGATACTGGACAAAACAAAATTGAGCAAGTTATTAAAGATGTGTTTTATTGTTTTATTTGTTTTCTGCATTATTTGTCATATTTAATTGATCTAATTAGATGAGTAGCTTCAAGTTCTTGCTGGTGTTATTAGATTTTATCCAGCAAAAGTGGCCTAAAACATTTTTTTTAGTTTTTGCCACTTTGCTGACAAAACTGAACCATGGGAAATCCCTTTCTCCAAGTGATAATTTGTATCTTAGAATAGAAAAAAAAGTTCTTTTTTGAAGCCCAAGCCTGTCGCTTCTTGAAGCTTGACCGACCTTTTTTCAGACTAAAAAGTGCATAATTTGGCATTGTCTTAGAAATTAAATGAATTCTGACTAATAAATTTAGGTACGAAGTACTTCAATATAGGATTCATGTTAGGACCTGCTAATCATCCAGGTGCACTGCCCCATACTTTAAAGAAAATTTAAACCATTCCTCTTTTATGCATATTATCTTTTATGAGCATATTTTGTACAGAATAAAGTGTTTTGGGAATAAAAATGTGAAACATTTATCCTTTTTTTAGTTTTTGCCATATTTAGTTAAAACCATGTTTTTTCCACTTGTGGCAAAAACCTCGGAACTTTGCAAGCCAGATGCAAGGGGAACCGGACTGAAAGTTGTCATAGACAAAATTAAAGTAATTTTTTGGCGGATGATGTATGTAATTATCGCTTTCACGTTTTCCATAATTGATATCAAATTGTGTTACATTCCACTTTTAAAACACTTGCAATTCAATAAATGTATTCATTCTGTTTTTAAAATAAGCAAATCAATCATAGACAGAATCCTTCGGGCGGTGCTGTTGATATGTAGTCTCTCCCCCACAAAATCGAAACAGGTTTTTTCTACTTTGTCTAAAGCAAGATACAACTTACAAGACATCTACTTACATTTCCCTTACTACTGTAGATATCACTACCCATGACATCGCGAGAAAGTCCAAAGCCAGACACTTTGCAAGTCAAATCAGTTCCAACTAATACGTTTCGAGCAGCTAAATCACGATGAACGAGCTGTAAGAAGGTAAACCCGAATTAGAGTTTGTTGTATAGGTGTTGTAATATGTGCACTAAGCATAGCATTACATTTGACCAAGTCTAGTTCAATATGCAAATGTGCCTCTACCTTGTGGGAAGATATAAAAGCCATTCCATCGGATACTTGTTTAGCCATTCCCAGTAGCTTCATCTGATCAAAGCTAGATTGCCAGTCACGCTTCGAAACATAGGCGTAGTCATACGGCTCACGATTTTTCATGAGAAATTTCTTCAAGGTGCCATTTGCCATATATTCCATTATGATGTACAACGGTTCTGAAAGATACGTCAAACACGATATACGAATAATTACAATAACCATAGACAATACCAATAGACAAGGGAAACTATTCAGCGATTGTGCAGACCGTCATCCGATCAAGAAGACTTAAAATGTTATAAAACGAAAGCGAAAATCGAACAATAAACAGCATTGAAAATATAGGTGTAAGTGGTCATACTTTTATCACGCACTTATTAAATGTGATTTTTCCCACATTTCCCCTCCACACCGACACTCACGCACACACGCACACGCACATACAAAAAAAAACACACACGCACATCCACACATACGCGCACATCCACACACGCGCACACACGCACATCCACACACGCAAACACACACGCCCAGGCACACACGCGCGAGCTCGCTCTCGCGCACGCTCACCCCATCCCCTACACAGAAACACACACAGAAACACGCACGCACCCACAAACACACACTCACATATATTGACATGGTGACATACCTGTTTCAATACAACATCCCAATAAGCTTGTTACATTTCGGTGGTGCGGGAGTGTCTTCATTAAGTCAAGCTCTCGAAGGAAATCCTCTTTTGCACAGGGAGCAGAGGCATCAATATTTGCTGTTGTTTGTAATGCAATATAACATTGTTGCAGAATTGAGAAACATGTTCAATATTTACTCCCCCCCCCCCACGTACATCCCCAATAATATGCTTTACACTGGGAACACTTCCTAACTGGTGTGTATATACGTATTGTATGGTATTTCTATGTGTATGAGGTGAAGGTGGTAGATGTAGTAGTTTGTTTGTTGGATGGTATGTGTGTGTGGTTGTGTGTGTTTGGGCGTGAATATTTTATTTTTAGAGCAATTTTAAGCAGTTGCGACACAATTTTGACAACTGATATAAGTAGGAACATACACGAGCTATTTATTACCTCTGCAAAAATCAGAAAAAGTCCATTGCAGGAATCTTGTCATATGTTCATACAAAGGTCATTATATGTATGTTATAGCGCCCGCTATATATCCATTTCCCATAGAGAGTGTGTCGCTGTTGATATTGTTTTATTTTGGTTTTATCATAAATGAAACTTTCAAACATTTCTAATTTCTTCACTAATTCCTTCATTTTCAGCAAAGAATTAGAAAGCATGCAGATTACGAAAACATCAACTGCGTTGGGCAAGCAGACCAGGGTCAAATTATGTTTTTATCATGCACTTTTTTGATACACACTCTATACTCACCCACTAGCTGCCCTTTCTTGATGGACTTTCCTAGATTTTAGATTTTAGCGGTGCGCTAGGGATTATGGGAATTACTTTAAGCGCGATTGTAGGTGAGAACCAGACAAAACTAGCCAAAAACGAGAGCATGTACAGTTAAAATAACTTTCTTTTTGCAGGGAAATTTTCATTCACGACGTGCACTGTTGTTTGAACATTATGGAAGCCAATCTTTTGGCTGAACAGGAAAAGAGGAGGAACATATGTTATCCATACCGTTGAGAGCTTTAACAGCAACATCAGTCTTAACTCCGCTCCGTAGAATCCCATTAGCTTCCGCTAAAAATACGCATCCAAGATAACCTCTACCGAGCTCTCGTATGCGTGTCAGATGCTCCCTCGGGAAGTCGAAGTTTTCAGACATATTATTGTAGATTGTATTCCCAGTTGGTTTCGTTTCTAAGTCTAACAGTGTACATAAAGAAAGAAATACTGTTTTGTTATTTCCGTTTTAAACATGCTGATAGAAACAAACTCAGAGAAATACACGTTTAATAATAATAGATAGTATTTTTACTATGCTGTTTATATATCCCTAACGTCCCTAGAGGAAAATCTGACAATCACCGCAAAAAGTGAGGTAGCGTTATTTTTGCCGTCAGATCTAGGAGTAACTTCCCACTAACACAAGGAAGGGGTCCGCTCTGTGATTTTGTTTTTGTGGTGGGTCGTCCAAAGACCAGCATTAACCAAGAGAACAAGCACCACAGGCCATCTGTAGGCTATAGATCAACTTATTGAAAAGTCAAATGAATATCAACTTTATATCTGTCTTGGACTACAAGAAGGCATTTGATTATGTAGATCATGAAGATATGTTTGAAGCACTGACAAAGACTTGAGTACAGGAAAGATATATAACCTTACCTAATGGCATTTATACTGACGCCATAGCTAGAATACATATAGATAATGTCTTCAAAGAGGTGAAAATAGAGAAGTTAGGTAGGGAGATACATTATCTCCGAAGATATTCACAGCAGTAGAAGAAATATTTAAAACAATCAAACCTACAAGAAAATGGAATCAAAATTGATGGGATATATTAATAGACCTGAGATTTGCAGATGACGTCGCTTTGAGAACTACCTCTGTAAAATCCAGCTGAATAGCTTAAAGAGAGAAAGTAAGCAGGTTGGATTACAAATGCATAAAAATAAAACAAAGTTCATGACCAATTATGAGACAAAGGACGCAATCACAGTAGAGGATAATCCAATTGAGAAAGTTGAAAGCTATTAATACTTGGGACAAACACGGAAATGGACACCAACACTGGTAAGGACGTCCTCAGCCGAATAAAGGCAGGGTGGAGATGCTTTGGAATGGACAAAACTGGTTGACTGATAAAAACATTCCCATGTCCCCAAGAGGAGGGTGTATGATCAGTGTGTGCTGACAAACATGATTTATGGAACATAAAAGAATCGAAATGGAGATGGGCAGGGCGTGTATCCAGAAAACACGACAACACGTGGATGAAAAACAGAAAAGGCGTTGTAGAGATGACATTACAGGGTATACAAAGACAGCAACTTGGTCAAGAGAGGCAATATCAAAAACCAGATGGAAAATGCTGGAGGAGGGCTACACACACAGCAGTGGGTGACATAGTCTGATGATGATGATGATGATGATGATGATGATGATGATGATGATGATGATGATGGTGATGATGATGATGATGATGATGATGATGATGTCAATTTTTTTTTTTTTTTTTTTTTTCAATCATGAAAAAAATAGTGATAACACAGTTTTTGAGATATGACATGTTTCTTACCTGCAGATTCATAGACATGTTGAGTAACATCGATATCGCCTTCGTGTTGAGTAACATCGATATCACTTTTATTTTTACCATTTCTACAGAGAATTAACAAAAAAAATCCACAAATTTTCGAGTGTATTACATAGTAATGCTGAGTTTGTATCATGTTTACCAATGGTAGAAAGATGTCAAGTGTCGAAGCTTGCAAGTACTTTATTAATTAAAGGCACTATCAGTGATTTGCTAAATCAGAAAATCGAAAAAAAAAATCATCAAAAATCAGGTTTTTGCATTTATGTAACAAGTACAGGTATCCTAACATACCCTGATTAGACCGGAAGCAACCTAATACAGTGTCAAGGCGATTTTTTTCCAAATCACAACTGGACTGATGTGTAATACTTGCCAAGTCATTTTAGTGAATATTCAGTTCACACAGATCAAAATCTTCAAGTTTAACCGGCAATTTCAGTGAGTTTGCCGAGATGTGAATAACATCAGTTCCTCTATCATCAATCATCAGGGGAGCGCGGCCAAGATTTTTTCTAGTTGTCCTAACGGACGAGGACGTATGTGGGTCATGGGAACACCAATGATAGACCCACATCAAAGCGCCTTAATCGGCTTGGGGTTTCTTTCTTTATTATTTTGATTCGTTTTACAATCACAATTTCAACAAATTTCACTAACTTTACATTCAACATTCCAAATAAGATCAAATATTGGCACATTTCTCAAAACAAACAGAATTTTTATCAAATATAAGTGACGAACTATAATTGATGGTGATCAGGTGATGTGGCTAGCTATTTGCTAATACCTTTCATGTTCATTCTTCCTTTCCAGCTCGCCAACTTGCACACATGCATGCTTTAAGAGCATGGCCTGTTACAAAACACTGCCTATTACAAGTGTTATCTGGCTAGTCAAGGGATAATAGTTATCTTAACTGTTGCTTTTCCAAGAGCAAATTAAAAAAAACAAAGATAAAAAGTAGACAAAATTTTGTCTACAATGAAAAAACTCCATGTTTAAAGACAAAATCGGACATTTTAGGCATTACTGTCCGTACGGACACTTACTACAACACGTACTTGAATGGAAATCGTATCTTGGAACACTTTCGTGTTCTTCCTTTTCTTGTCAATTCTTCTGTTGGAAAAAGTAACTTGTGAGAATTCTACAGACTTATCCTTCACTTTTAAGCTATTCCTGCAAATTTCAAATATGTTGACTCTTTCTGATAAATTACTGATAATGTCTTTAATACAGGGTGTCCAAAAAGCTGGACAAGCCGATAAACCCAAATATTTGAAAAACTACTTTAGTTGAGAAATTCATTTTCATGGAGGATATAAATTTTACTCTTTTGTATAAATTATGTAAATCCCATGATAATCCGTCGAAACAAGCCAGATATATTTCAAGATTACGTCAGTCTACATTCGCATTAGAAACAATTATAATCAGCTCAAATCCAGCCTTTGCCTTGCATTTATTTTATTATCTCTGCCTGTTTAGTTATTTTTCATGATAAATATCGTTTTGATAAACATATTAACGTGTGAATAAAGTGGCACTCTCAGATCTACAATTCTTTTTACATGAAAAGAAATTAAAATAACTTAGTGACATGAAAGTCAGTTTGCTCGGCAGTAACCAAGTTGCCTTGCATCTTTTACCGAGACCCAAATGTGTTATCACACAATAGGTGCGATTTTTCTTGACTTTTCTGGGTTTTTTTGTAAATGTTTAATAAATATCACAATTGGAGGAACATTCCAGTCATTTTCATTAAACAAAGCAAAGAGGAGTACACCTGTCATTTGACTAATTTCACTACTTCGACAATTGACTTGAATGTAAAGTTTCATAGACATCCATTGCTGCCTATAAATAGTTGTTCAATTTACAGACATTACTCCCGGTAATGCACATTTCAACAAGTAAGAATGTGTATTGTAAACTTAAAAGTTCTGACAAAGCGCTCTATAGAGGTTGTGCCTGTGATGTCATCAACCGTAACGCTGAACTTTGTTCAACAGGATCAAATCAGAACCGCTGTTATTTGGACCACATTATTGCCATACAAAGAGGCGATTTCCAAAGCAACATTGAATTGAATGGACTGCATTGCGGTATATGACACCTGTTCGATTCTTTTGTTCCTAGCCAATCGATTAAAGCAGGCACGACTTCTATTATATTAGTAGCATATGCTAGGTTATGCACACAATAGACCGTATTCAATAGGCAGCCATGTTGGTGGACAAGATAGACACATTCCAGGTCTACAATACATTCACCTGTCAATGATCCCTGTGTAATTGCTAAACATGGATCGATTGACAGCTTAAAGTATTGTAGTCCTGGAATGTATGCATCTTGTCCACCAACATGTCTGGTGGCTGACGTCATATTGAATACGGTGTATTGAGCCACAAAACTTTCTGATCTTCATCCCAGATTCTGATGTACCGATAATCAATAACTGTGTAAATCCCATTTGAATATGTGAAAAACAGAAAAATCTTTGGTTAGCGTTGGTGGATATACACAAGGGTATAATGAATGTGCCCTCTAAAGATGAAATACCCAGGGGCGGTTTTCTTTTGAGAAATTGAAGTTTATCTGCTTCCAGAACTTTTTTGGGGACACCCTGTAATCTTAATATAAAAGAAATTGTGGAACAAAGACTTGACGGATGTCGAGCCCTCTGTCATAGAAGTGTATAACTGATCTCATAGCCTGGCGTTTTAAATATTTTTTTGTTAGTAAAAAGCAATTATTTAACTTATAACTAACACAAGCCAAATATGAAATTATAATTTATAAATATTGCTATTACTAGAAATTGATATTAAATTTACAGTTCAAAGTGGAAAATCTCGGCAATCCTCTCAACATCCGTCATTATGTAATAAACCAAATTTAACAGACGACGCACGTTGGTATGACGCTTGTTCGGAAATCGCTGAATGACAAATGCTGAATAACGCTTTAGTATAGCAAAAGCTCAACATCACTGGTATGTCATGAACTTAATCGCCAATTTGCAAAAATTTTAGTGTGACGGATAAGATGAGTTACCATTCCATTGTATTATATGCATTTTATCAAGTAAATATTAATGAATCGGATATGATCGATCGTTTTAATTGTATATGGGGACGAGTACGGACTTAGAGTTCGCGATTTTTCAAATGTAATTTTCTCGGAAGCAAAAATTCGCTAATTAAAATGTATTACAATATGTATATGTATTGTATACATACAAAAGTGCTTTTATATGGGTATGGGGATGGTAAAGAAAGACCACGTGAAGAAGATTTTACAATATTTTAGACATTGACGATTAAAGAAGTCTGTGCGCAGTATTCGTGCTCGATGAATTATTTGAGAAATTGTGTTATTAGGGGAAAGAAAACAGAATTCTAAGTAATAAGTTAGCCATCTTTTTAGGTTCAGATATACAAGAAAAATATTAAAAATGTTTCAACAATCTACATATGTTACGTGAAAGTAATGACTTACCTCGTCCAGTAACTCCGAAACGGAGCTGAAAAGCAAATACGAAGTAAATATATATAAATATAAATACAATATAAATTGTTCGATATGTGTTTTTAACTAGTGTTATTTCTAAAGCTATCTTGATGCATAAATATTGAAAGTGAAATGGACGTTTTCATTCTCTCACAGTTAACTTCCTCTTGAAAGTGAGATACATTCCACACCTTGCTGTAAAAAATGGCAATTTTGCCGACTCGCGGACTTTATGACGTCACTGTGACGCTATACACTGTTAAAACAAATGTCCGTAAATTTACGGAAATTTCTGGCAGCAGTATTTCCAGTCATTTTTAGGGTAAATTTACAGAAATTTCTGTCAATTAACGGAACTTTGACAGTAATTTTACAGAAATTTGTCTCATATTATGGAAAAAAATATGTATTTTAACAGAATTTTTCCGTAATTTAAAATTACGGAACCAAAAAAAAAAAGTCCGGAAATATTGCTGCCAGAAATTTTTGAAATATTTCCGTAAATTAACATTTTTAGCTATTTTTTATGTTTTTTGTTTTTTATTTTTATTGTTTTCAAACGTTCCTATGTGCATATTTACTAGCAACATCAAAATGCCCTATATGTTCACTCTGAATTCAAATTCATTAAAACTATTTTTTAAAATTAAATTTACTTTATAGAATAGATTTTGCTTTAGCAAAAAAAAAATAAGTTACTAAGCATATTGTTTTAGCTGCAGGCAGTTCTGATGAGAAATGAGATTTTGCACATAGGAGGTTTTGAAATTGGCGGCCATTTTCACGTAGGAAAGGTCAAAGGTCAAATTCACATAGGAGGGTTTTCCTGTCCATCGACGATACAACAGTAATGGCATAATGATAATATAAACGCCAATATAATTATTCAAGCTTGCATGTATAAAATAATGTGGCTTGAGCCCGTTTTGCTACACAAACCGATGCACGCATTAACGGGCGCATTTAAATGTTGAGTAGTAGTTGATATCTATTTTCTATCAATTTGTTTGACAAGAAAAAGTCTGATAAAACAATATTGTTTAAACTTTACTTTTAATAATTCAGCATTACGTTTACATTTCCCTAAATCCTGTGCCTGGAATATATTCAGCAAAGCATAATTATTAAAATAAGTTATTTGTTTTGAAGTAGGAACTGTGAACTGTAAATCAATTGATTTACCCTTTCTTCGCCCCCGTCGTCTGTGCCTCCATTTGCCGATGAAAATGTTGGCTATTATACCTACTACTACTGAGCATCCGACAAGAGAAATTACAACCACAATCAGGAGTACCACTGGAACTGTAAAGGAATTGCAACATAATTAAATTAAAATGGTATACAACAACGGTAAGTAGCCATTCAACCACAATTAAATATAATTTTAGGCACTGAAAGAAAGATTTTCACTCTCTCCACTCTCTCTTCTCTCTATAATACAATGTATAACTATATATTTAATGTATATCCCGAACGTCCCTACCCCTAACCCGAGGCAGCGGTCCGCTCCGCGATTTTTTCATTTTTTTTTAAAATACATGACATTTACAAGCTTCAATTGGCAACCTTTATGTATTAGTTCTATCATGTGCTTCTCCCTGAGGATCTTCTGGATGAAGACGTACATCGATTCCCATTCTCATCATTATGATCTATATAGATCATTATATCACTAGATATATCCCAGGAATAAGCAACTTAAGGAATTGACTGTGACTCAGCAAATTGGTGACACCCTAGGGTGTCGC
>JAMKCH010000070.1:0-132148 GCA_023653785.1 Ophioderma brevispina
GACTCCCTCCGCCTCCCGGAATGGAACATTTAGCTGCCCGGTGGAGCACGGAGCAGAAGTCAGAATATGCATCGTTGATGTTAGACGAAGCCGGGCCTGGCAGCGCGGATGACAGCCCGCTGGTGAGTTGTTTGAACTTGGACCAGTTGGCTTTCCTGAAATTCCATCTCTTTCTGTAGAGGCTGGAGACCGCGACCCCGATGTCACCGGCGACCAGGACAGGGCAATGACCCGATCTAGGAAATCCAGGGAGGACCGCCCCGGAGCAGCGGGATCGGACGTCGCCGGTGACCGCCGACAGGCCGGGACAGGTCCATGTCCCATGACTGCTAGAATAGAAGGTAGGTGGATCCCCACCACCAAACAGCAGCCGGAGGTCCCGGGCCTCAATCCACCCAAGAGCCGCCCCGCCACTCTTGTCAGTATTGGAGCATCCCCATGCTGCATCTCCACAGCCGAAATCTCCGCAGACGAAGGAGCCCCGCCGAACCACCGGAAGGGAGCCGAAGTCTGCCCCAGCCGGTGGTGGCCCACAGATGTCGGCGAAGTGGGCCCCCACCGCTTCAAATTTTATCCACTGGATCGGCGAATTCATTGAAGACTGCAGGGCCGATCTCACCCGCATGCCCCGCTCCACACAGGAAGCGACCCCATGCTTGTTGTGCGGAATGAAGCAAATAAGGTCAAAACCCTCGACCTGCAGCCCCTCCCCAGATTCGCAGTGAGTCCCCCGGAGGAGGACGACACTCACCCCGCCCTCCCCGGAGAGCCGCAAGACGATGTCACGCCCAGCATGGGCGAGACCCCCAACGCCCAGCCGCAGGATACAAACCTTGGTGCCTGCCACAAGGAAAGCCCCTCCGCGAGCAGCCCAGCCGCCCAGAACCGAGGGCGGGTCTTCAAGATGTTCACTGTGGTGTTTTAAAACACGATATTTGGACTTAAGTTGTTGAATCAGTTAGCCACAACAGGTGATGTGACTTTAACAGGGCCGCCGCGAGAAGGCTTCAACATGACCCCAATTGCTAATAATAATAATAATAAAATAAAGGTATTGACAAAAATGATTTAGGAAAGGAAAGTATCTGTGTTTAGTATCTTCAGAATGTTGCAGATGAGATGATTTATGTATTGCAAGGTTTCAGGCAATTGCCTGAATTCAGGTCTTCTGTTACTCAAAATTACCCAACCGCATTTACTTTCAGCTCGTTTTGGAGGGTTTTAGCCCCAATTAACACACTTTTCAGGCTTTACTCTTTAGGCCTTCTTACACCCCTGCATATTATTGATTTATAAAAATGAACTCTATCAAAGAGCATAAATTCTGTCAATATTTGTTGTTTTATGCACATGTAGTTTATTGTTTAAAAAATAATTTGTAATCTATTCTAGGCTTGGATGTCTGACTTCAAAATAAATTTTTCATTAACCTTAGATTTCAACCAACTATATTTCTAGGAAGAGATCGTCTAAAGGTCCAACAGTGAAAAAAGAGCGGCGCTCCAAGTTTGTTCGAGGACGCATTGAGGCGGTCCTTACATCAGACTGCCAAGTTTCTGTGCGGTAAGTGCTCTATTAAGTTGCTCAGTGTAGAAAGGCAGTCTATGTGCTGACTGTTTCACATGTTCAAAAGTGTTTGTTTTGAACATTATATTTTTGAAAGGCTACCTCTTGGAAATTACATTTAGATCAAGAGTATGGTCTGAGCTTGGAGAATTTGCATAAAAAAGAGAAAAATCAGCATTAATTTTTCAGTCTGATTCATTTATGGTCAATTTTTTGAAAAAAGCATAATTCACATTATGGCTAAAAAACCAGTGCTGAAATCTTGAAAAAATAACATAAACATGCAGACCAACCTACTCTATCAAAATTTTATGAATTTTATTTAATGAAATGCTAGTGCATCAAAAATGATCTTTCATGACATCATGAAAAACAGTCTCTTTCTTCAAATTGTTTCACATCTGATCTTGCTTAGTATGGCAGTCAAAACGTCTTTATAGGACTCAACAATGTTGGGATTTTCTTTTTTCTTCACAGAATTAAACACAGGTTCCTAAAGATGTGCCAGGCTGAAAGCGACTGTAACATATGAAGCAAGCATGTTTGCGGTGGTGTTCTTCTTAGGGTCCTCATATAACATCTTAGTCCTAGGTCTCCTCTTTACACAGATCCTACGGATCCTTCATACCAAATCCTTGGGGTTTCTCATACACATCTGTATGGTCCTCTTCATAACCACATTACTTCGGGTCCTCATACCACATCCTTGGAATCATTAATTACCATGTCCGGGTCCATACACATCCTGTCGTCCTGGTGCCCATCCATGGGGTCCTCATACCACATCCTTGGTGTTCTCGTACCACCTCCTTGGGGTCCTCGTACCACCTTCATGGGTCTAGTACCACCTCCATGGGGTCCTAGTACCACCTCCATTGGGGTCCTCGTACCACCTTCATGGGGTCCTCGTACCACCTTCATGGGGTCCTAGATACACCTCCATGGGGTCCTCGTACCCACCTCAGATGGGTAATCGTATCCATCCTTGGAATCCTCATAACAAATCCATAGGCGCGCCTCATACAACATCCTTGGGGTTCTCGTACCACCTCCATGAGTCCTCGTACCACCTCCATGGGGTCCTCGTACCACCTCCAGGGGGTCCACTACCACCTCCATGGGGTCCTCGTATCACATCCATGGAATCCTCATACCAAATCCATAGGGTCTCATACCACATCCTTGGGGTCCTCATACCAAATCCATGGGGGTCCTTTTGGGACATACAAAGTCCAGATCATTTGACCACAATATGATGGTTGTTGTAACACACGAAGGTTACACGGATATGATGGTGTAACACACGAATGCACATGATATGATGGATGTAACACACGAATGCCAGCTATTTACAATAAGAATTAAAGGCTTGTCTTGTCTGATGTTTTGAGACCTGCTGATTTACCTGGAAAGTAGTACGATTTCAATATGAGATAAAGGGTTTTATTTTTATCATTGTCATCCAGAAATTTCAGCATCCAAATCTAGTGCTTTTCCATGATGCGACAGAAAACTTGTTTTAATGGTTAATATTAGCTAATTAGCACAGTATTGAATAGGGCATTGCAATATGCATTACCATTAAAGCGGCACTGGCACATTTCCAGAAAATATGAAATTTCTTCAATTAGCTCGCAAATGATAGTCTAGGCCATTGGAAGAATAGAGATATATATTTTACACATAAAAATAACATACCCAAAAGCAGATAGGGGCATTATTAAGAAGAGGCTAAAGACATCCAGGTAATTTGTAGACTAACTTTTAAGTTTGCCCTAACTTTAATTAACAAATGTGTCTATTACATGAATATCATAGACAAGTACTCATTGATATTAAAACCACAAAGGTCACAGACCGGTCAAACAAGGTGCATGCCGTGAGAATCAACTCTGTTTTACTGTGTTACACGCCATTTCCATGTCATCTGCTGAATTAATGTCGCCGACAACATCAATTATAAATCCGTTCTCTTTACCCATAAGCACGCTGATTTGGAGTTAATAATTTCAGGTGAGGGCTAATGTATATAAAAGCTTCATAACCAGCATTGAATAATACCGGTCTTCATTTATACAACACGGTGGAGAGGAGTAATTGCGGTAAAGCACAATACTCAACAGCACAACATGTTATCTACAGCGGGACTCAAACTCACAATCTTAGAGGTGTGGGTTGGGCACTCTATCCAATGGACCACACATGCACTTACCATAATAAGCTGACAGAGATTGTCTATTATCTTTATGCAGAACAGCACTCAAAATGGCGATCTATTTGCTTGTTAAGACATGTTGGGTGGATTTCAAAACAACATCTTTATTCTCAAAGCTGCATATTACATCTAGTTTGGCAAATTAGGACAAACTATTTGTATTGCCTCCCATTTAAAACAATAAGGAAACTTTACTTTTTGTCTATTTTTATTTTGTTTTTATCTTACTACAGTATACAATGCAAAGATTAAAAGAAGAATCTCCAGGATTGGAAGGCTTTGAGGAGTTCCAAAAAACAGGTATGGTATACATTTTTATTAAACTTTCAGTGTTCTTTATAATATTATGATTTACACAAAACAAATAAAAGCTGCGTAGGGAAGATAACACACTACTACAGTAAATGTGAGTTTATGTACATATGAAGCTTCCATACCCAGGCATGGGTGTAAAAGCCAAATTGCCCAAAAATTGGGTTTTGGGTAACAAATTAGCAAAATTTTGTTAAAAATGGGGGTCTTTGTGTGAAAATTGTGCAATTTTCCCAAAAAAATAGGGGTCTTTGGGTGACAATGGTAGATTAAAAAAAATATGGGATCTTTGGGTGAGATTTAAAAAAAAATATGGGCTCATTGGGTGACAACGATGCTGAAAATGGGGGTCTTAACAGCCTTACATACACGTCACCTTTAAGACAGGAAATAAGCACATAAGAGAGCAGATGCAACTGATATAATTATGCCATTTGGAACACGATCTTACAAGAAGCTAGATTTATGTCACATGTATCAATAAACTTTGAGTAATTTATTATAATTTATACAAAGTGATGACTAGTTCCTCTATACAGTGACTTAATACAGTGATCACACCATTAAAGGGGCATTTCGTAATCCACAACCTCATCCCCACGACTTACTAAAAAAAATTGAGATTTTTATATTATCTGAACCGTTACATTAGTAATCCATGTGTACCTAATCTTATGTGCAAATTCGGTCGTATCTGTAACTTGTAAGAAATTCGCATTTTGTATATTTTGAAGCTCATGGCCAATCGGACCGTGGGAAACAAGCAATTGCTCATAACACAAAACTGCAAGATCAGAATCAACTCAAATTTTGTGAATAAGCTTTTCTCAAGGCTATCTAGTGATCAATTAATAAAACAGGAAGTGCTGGAATCGCAAAATGCTCCTTTAATTACACATGCACGAAGTGGCAGTATGAAATGATGCATGCTAAAAAGCTGCATCAAAGTTGTGACATACTGCACAGGAAAAGAAATAACATGTACAAAACATTTAAATCATAACTTTCTGATAGGAATCATAGAGCTTTACTTTAATGACAAAAAATAAAACCCTGCTTAGTCTACTCATCCACAGATATACAAATAGGGTTAGTGTACATCTTGGAACATTGTTGCCTTCTGAAAATAATGGCTTAGTCGATACTACATTATGTGCAACTATTAGTCGGCATTTTCATCAGCTTGGGTGGTATTGGAAACCCTTCCCATCATGCACAGTGCCATCGGAACCATAAGCTGCCAACGCATGGAACCTTAATAGGAAATGCATGCAAAATATTTGCCCCTGTGCCGTGCTATGTAATCGAGCACTAAGAAACTTTAATGCATATTCATGTACGATGTCCTTTAGGCATACAACAGTTTATATCCTTAGTGCTTGACTGCTTCAAAGAATATGATGAAAAGTGGAAAGATATCACAGCAGCCGACAACATCCGCTGAGCTATTGTTATGAGTGTCATTGTTCAAATAAGAGTCTCTTCAACAGACTTTAGTAGGCGTCTGTGGAAATTTGATATTCGGGTTTAATTATAAGGTTTTAAAACAAAAATATGTGACCGGTTAGAAGTTTTTCTGTTGAACGGTTTCGGGTGGTATAAAAGGGACCATTTTAGACAAAAAAAATTCTACACGGTCATCGATTTTTCTTGGGAAATGCGAAGTAAATGTCCGTGTTTTGAAATGGCAGCAGTGCGTGACCTGATGTTGGTGTAATCCATGCACAGCGGAAGTTTGCTGGCTGCTGTGGAAAGATATTGAATATCAACCACATTAGCAAATTACTCTGCATGATCCACAGGTTGGATTGCCACTTTTGTGTACAGATTTAGTCATATTGTTTACACTATGATTACATATTATAATAGAAAATGAAAGGCAAAACTGGTGCATTATGGGAAGGGCTTTACCCATTATATAGAAATGAAAGGCAAAACTGGTGCATTATGGGAAGGGCTTTACCCATTATTACAGAAATGAAAGGCAAAACTGGTGCATTATGGGAAGGGTTTCATAGCTGCTGTTGTTGGTATCATTGATGGTTTGTTCTGATTGCAATTTACTCTGTTAACAACAGCATCGCATTACTACAAAGAATATATTTAAAGGGAAGGTAGATAACCCAATCGATAACCTTGAGGTTTTGTTATCAGAAGAAAGTTCATATTTTTCTTATTACCCCAGTGAAATTTTAGATCCAGGAAATGTTTCCTTTTGATGTTATGAACAAAGACATCTTCAAATATGGTTAACAACATTAATTAACACACACAGTCCTATTACCGTACTGACCCGAGTATAGTCCCATGCTCGAGTAAAATCCCACCCCTAAGTTTTGGCAAAATTTCAGAAAATTCTAAAGATTCGTTTATTATCCCATTCCAAAAAATTGGCCTACACTGACTGCAAAATTCGGAAGCCCATTTTCTTCAAACAACAAACCTTTTAGGCTTAAATTCCAATTGATATGCATTTTCCAATACCAAAATCCACTTCTAATTTTATATTCCATCTCAAGAATGTTTGTAATTATGTCTGGAACCTTTTAAAGTTTGTGAAAAACGTACAGTTTAAGAGTAGAACACGGCAAAGTGTCAAAGCATTCTCAAGGCTTTCTACTTTACACTCAGACGGGATTCTACAATATCATTCACTCTTTTTCCATATTTAAAGGTGCGTGTTCCGATCGTCTTTGGGACCCCCCTGATTTACCCGAAAGTAGTATCGATTTTGATATCAGATGAAAGGCCGTATTTTTCTCATTATCGTCCTGAAATTTGAGCCCTTAAATCCATTTCATTCCCAAGATATAAACAGGAAACCGCCGTTTTAGTGGTTAACCATCAATATTAGCACAGTATTGAATAGGGCTTTGCAACATGCATTATTGCGTCTACCATCAAAACCGCAAGTTTGTTTCCCACGGTACTTGATGGGGTGTATGTGCAAGTGCCAGGCTCTCATATCAAGTAGAGAACACAATACACATAAATCGGAACAAGCACCTTTAAGTATAAAAAAATAACAAAGCATTGAAAATTATTCAATTTCATAAATTCAGGACAAAAGTTTTTTTGGTGGATTTGTTTTCTGAAACTAAAAAACATTTTTGAACAAGGTCATGTGCGCGCAGGGTCAGAGGGCGCCTAATGAAGGCATCATAATTTCCCAATTTTTCCACTTTCCTTGTTTTCCATCATGACATTTCTAAAATACAGTATTCAAATTGCTTTAAAAGTTAAAATTCCCAATAGTTCAAAGATATTTCACAGATTTCATAGTATGATATCCACAATACTCTGAATAAAAATATTTGGGTCAGGAGGTCACAGAGGTCACCAAATCAATATGGCTGCTTCCATATATCATGTGGCAAATTGGTTCAGTTCTTGCGACTATTTTGTTCTTTTGCTAAACCTCTGGCTAAACAAACCCACTAAAGTTACATTATAGTCATTAATATTCATCTTTATGAATGCAGTTTTCAAAGTGGGCTCATTCCTAACTAAAAACTTCTCTAAATATGCATGAATCAATCTTAAAGGGCCATGGCCTTATCACTAATAGCCTCATCCCCAGAACCTTGAGATTTTACTGGAAGTGGTCAATATTTTGGTATCTTAAGTAAGCTACTATTTACCTTGTGAAATCTTAGGGCTTGGATGTTATGAGCGAAAATGTGCTCCATTTTGGTCGATTAATATTAATACTCAGTACTCCATGGGGCTCACAAAATCACATTTTAGCTCTCACATCAAAATGGATTGAAATATCGGAGAGAAACTAACAGATGGGGTTTTGGAGTGAAGGTCACCCAGTCAAGACAGACCAAACTTTATATAGTTTAAGGTGTATTTCTTGATCCTAGCACCTAAATTGTTAGTGGTTCACTAGATATTCTTGAGAAAAGGTTATTTCCAAAATTTCATTTGATTCTGACAATGCGTTCTGATATTATGAGCAAATGTTTGTATCACGGTACCCCATAGGCCCCTGTGCGAAGTTCTGTCCATTTACAGACAGAAAATACAAAATTTTGTCAAAAGTAGGAAAATGTGCACGTAAGATTCGGCACATATACTAAGGTCAACGGTTCAGATGCTATACAAAATCTCAAATTTTTTAGGTAAGTCGGGGGGACGAGGCTGTGGATCACAAAATGCCCCTTTAAATCAGGCCATCCCTCTTTAAGTGTTTAATTCAAGCTGTTAGTCGGTACTTTCACCAGCTTGGGTGTTATCATTAATGACCTCCTGGTAGCCTGTGCGTAAAAGCTCACATTTTATGTAACCACAATGTCGCAGGATTGCAAATATTATAGCACTTAATATTAGAAAACTCAAAATACCAACTCCCAGGTATATCTCCAATAGATACCTACAGTATTGTGTGTTAATGGTGGTTATGTCAGGGGTGTAAGGGTAATTAGGACCAGAACATTGAAAATTATAATTCCTATAATAATTAACATCTCTTGGAAGAAATGTAATGGCATCATGTAAAATCCAATATTGAAAAGGTTCCAAAGCACAGGGAGTGCAATCAAAAGCTGATCCTTTCACATCCAGTAGGCTTAAATTGTTTTTCTTAGCAACAAGTGATATGGGGACTTTTGAATAATAATTAAATGCAGTGTTAAGTGTTTGTATGTTGTACAAATATTTAAACCAAATTAGAGATTTGAGTTGGTTGGATTCCAAATTAAGACTGGTCAGATTGCTAAAAATAGAAGCATGGGTATCATCAATGCTTGCAATAAAATGTAAGACCATCCAAAGATCGTAGAGCATGACTTGCATGAACGATATAGATTCCATGCTTCTTCAAGTATTCTGATCCATTTGAAGGTTTCTAAGTGTGGAAAGAAAGTCAGGTAGTTCTTGAAAATCGATAAAGAAAAAATTGGAGTTGGAGATATCAAGATATTGAGTTGATGACAGTTTACTGCCAAGTGTTTTTTTAATTTTTGAATGCTTCCATTCAAATACCATTCTGGCAGGTGTAAATGATTACCTATATGGGGAGCAACGTGACAAAATTCACCTTGCAAAATACCATGATGCACGTTCTCCCAATTTTTGTTGTTTGGGAACTTCAAGTTTCGAAAGAACCTTTTCAAACTACATCAATTTCAAAGCTATAGAAACCATTACTGATAGATTTTAAAACTTACTTAGTCAGATTCTGTGCAATTTACACAACCTACAGGACACTTTAGCTACCAAATTGATGTCCATTGTAAATGAAGCCAGTGATACTAATCACTTAAGTTAGATCAAAGTCAATATCAATGATTCTTTAAAGTATTGCACTCACATCCAAAGATTTCAGTGACCTGTTTTGCAAAACATGAAATGCACTTATCGATGCTTTAAATGCAATTTTCATGACAGGTCCCTAACGTTTTGTAGCATATACAACCATTGAAAAACGCACCACTTGCAAAATATCTCAAAGGAGTGATTGGCAAGAACAAGCGTACGTAGATTGGGAACCAAGAAAATGTGTCTGTTGTCTATTTCTGCCAGCGAATAATCGCAATACTTGCTGTCTGTCATCTCCAAGTGATGCATGGCCAAATTACCATCTTGGCTAGATCTTGAAATGTGGTAGTTTCAATTATTTATTAAAACCAGTAACTTGAGAGATAGCAATAGGTAATCCAGTGGCGAGTCGGAAGGATGTTAGGTGTGGTAATATGTCTGTTAAATATGGACATGCGTATCTTGATTTTGATTTACATTTGATTTTGAGTTCTAAAGGTATTTTAGAGAAAATGTGAAATGTGTATTCATCAAAATAATTTGTGGGAAATACGTAACTCTACAAGGTTAGTCAAGTTTTGAAATATGAACTGTGATGAAAGGGCTGCCCAGTGACTCAGATAAATTGAGTCTGCAGCTGTATATAGGCACCATGGCCTAACCAGAAAAGGATAGTATAGATGACTTCTACTTAGGTCCTAAATACTTCAAATTCTTCAGATCAGAGAAATGCATTTGAAAGTACATCAATCAAATCCATTACAGTGCAGGGCAAGCCATTCAATGTGGTTTAAAGAAGCCCTTAAAAACTGAGAGAAGCATAACCCCTCCAAAGGCAACCTTGAACCGTCATAACCCTCCACTACTTAATCAAGCTTCTCATAGATGTAGGTTGTGAAATGGCATACCTTGCATCAGTCCTCTCCGTTGGCGGCGCCAGACCTCTTTTTCCTGGGGCGGCAAACGGGCGTCGGGGGGAAAAGTGAAATCTTGGGGGGGGCAAAAAGTGAAATGTCTGGGGGGCAAAATATGAAAAATTTGGAAATTTTTCAAAACCAATTTTGGCCCCAAATCGCTTGATTTTTGGCCCCAAATCACAGTGAATTTTGCCCAACTCCTTTCATTTTTCTTTCGACAGGGGGGGGGTGGGGGGCAAACTGGGGGCCAAGAAAAAAATTGGGGGGGGGGCAAATGCCCCCCCCTGGCGGCCGCTCTGGTCCTCGCATCAAGCATCCACGTAAGTCTAAGGTTAATAAGGATTGAAGACGCGTAGAAGTAGACCTCATCAACAGTTTATCTTATCATTGCCCGCTTATTGTTGCTGAGATCTAGAACTTGAAGAGCTCTAGTTGCACGAAGTGTGCATATCCACTTAAAATTTTAATGTCATTGTGGCTTTAAATCCCCAGTGATGTGAGTGCTTTATTGTTGAGTGGTGGGATTTCTTCTAATGTACGATAATAGCATGTTGCTTTAATCCCGTGATGTGAGTGCTTAGTTGTTGAGTGGTGGAATTTTTTTCTACTGTACGAAATAAGAGCATTCCATGGCATTATAGTCCTTTTTACACGGCAGGATTCCCTTGGGGTAGCTATATTTACCACAGGATACAATCCCACATTGGTGCTTGGTAAGAAGGATGCAATAAGAAGAACAACCTAGGCTTGATGTTTCGTCGCTTTTGTCAGGAACTTGTAGGGGTTAAATCAAATCACTTTGATATCCTTCCAGAATATTTGAAAAGGTTCCTTGTTTTATTAGCTTTCACAGTCTCAAGTTTTCTCAGGAAAAGGCCGCGTATACTTGGGCCCCTGCACAATTATGCGTTGACTTAAAACTGTTGAAAGCGGAATGGGTGTGACACATTCATGAAGAGTAAAAGTAGATGCATGTGACGATACTTTGTTCCAGGAAATGTTTGCACAAGTCAACTCTTTCATTGCCAGATAACAAGTTTAAGTTTCAGGTTTAGACAGATGTTTAGTTCAACAAGGAAGCGATATTTTTTGAATGACTTAGATTTAGAACATTGCTGTAATTCTGTTGAACTTTATCAATCCCATTGCTCACAGGTAGATAATATGATGCAGGCAGAACCTTAGAAGCGAGCACTCAGATACACTTTCATTCTGTCATATTTGCCAAAATGCACGCAAGAATTCCATAAATTACCGTTTGGACAGTGTACGTTTTCCCTGCGCGCTGCGTTTGGAAATCCCAAATGTCCAAATCCAGCAGAACGTGTCCGGCCCCCCTGGCTGAAGTCGTATTTATTCTTTCTACTCCGAATAGTATGACAGCTTTGGTCAAAAAATGTTTGTTTGCCGTAATCCAACCAGCCCTGACAACATAAAAAATCAGATTTTTTCGTCAAGATCTCGCTTTTACGTGTTAAATCAGCCTGTGTTAAACCAATGGCAACGTCTAAAATTAGGATTTCTTGGCCGCCATCCCCTGAAGAAATCTGTTGGTGAAGTTTTATTTTAACATATTTATCGTATTTAATTATTCCAATCATATTTTTTTAAAACATCAGCACAACATTATCATAGGTTTAATGTTAGAAAACAAGTACATAAAAATAAATTTGCGAGAAAACAAAATATCCAACAGAATGGAGAATTAAAATATATTCCTCGTTGAATATTGGACTACAAATTAAATTACACTAAAAGTTGCCAAGTTCCTGTCGATTTTTATCTCCGTAGGAGTTAATGGTAAGAACGAAAAGGGGGAATCAAATGAGGGTCGGTATTTTTTAAACCTGTCAGAGTATAGATTTTCAATAGCTTTCAATACGTGTATACGCGTTAGTCTATAAGAGCTTTGCTTCGCGCTCGCTTAATATTTTGTATAAATGCAACTGGTGTATCGCGCCTTTGTTGGGACTACTGTATAGGGGTTATTTTCGCTGGACTAATTTTTTGTGAATTGGAGAAAATAGAACACTAACAGTTTCTTAAATTTACGGGTTCAAAATATATAATGCAACACTGTGCACAAAATATTTGTGCAGGATTTTAATTTCGCAGTCTTATGATGGCCCAAGAAAAGCAAGAAAATAAAACCCTCGCAATTTTTTTTAGCTTTACAGTATAGTCAATAACATGTATCTGATCTCAAATCAAGGTCGTTGAAGTGCAAAGGCCTGGTATTTTGACGTAATAGTCACTTTTGATTTCAACTTCCTCAGTTCCTCTTTCCTGTTTGGAAACTTTCAAAACTTGTACCCATAACTAAATTTTACAAATTACGAACAATGCAACACATGCAGGTATAAATGTGTTATGAATTGGGGCTTTTTTTAAAATAGCAAGAATCTGTTTCATTAAATTTGGCTTTTTTGTGAAACTGAATACAGCAAATTTAATTTTTGTGTCGCCTTTTTGAAGAAATGGAGACACCTAGCTACCAGTCCTGAATTCTGTCTGGATGTGTGCCTGTGTTTTTCCAAGGTTAAAGGTGCATTTTATGATTTCAGCATCTTCTGTTTTATTCATTAATCACTAGATATCCTTGAAAAAAGCTTATTCTCAAAATTTGAGTTGATCCCGATCATGCAGTTTTGTGTTAAGAACAATTGCTCATTTCCCACGGTCCGGTCCCATAGACCACTGTACTGTAATTTCTGTCTGTTTAGGGACAGAAAATACAAAATTGCAAATTTCTTACAAGTTACAGATACAACCGAATTTGCACGCAAGATTAGGTACACATGGATTACTAATGTTAACAGTTGAGAAAATATAACAATCTCAACTTTTTTAGGTAAGTCGGGGGGATGAGGTTGTGGATTACGAAATGCCCCTTTAATGGTGTGATCACCATATTGTGTATAGAAAATACAAAATTGGGAATTTCTAACAGATACGATCAAATTTGCATGTGAGATTGGGCACACATGGATTACTAAGGCTAACGGTTCAGCTGATATAAAAAATCTCAATATTTTTAGGTAAGTCGGGGTACGAGGCTGTGGATCAAGAAATGCCCCTTTGAAGTTTCGGAAAAAGTTTCTCTTTCGAGAAGTAAAAGGCTCATTGCGGAGAAAATCGGTCACAAGGAGTACCATTGACCCAAGGTAGGGTTGCACGCCTAAGTCGACTATAGTCGCGAGGTGCGACTATTGGCCATAGTCGCGACTACGACTTTTGTTTCGCAATAGTCAGCTATTTAGTATTATTTCATTGGATGCTGTACTACACTATCGGAAGTCATTAAGCATGCACAATGAGGGAGAATAAGTCTGTTTTTTTAAAAGCACTAAATACTGACTCTTAGGATATAATGGCTCTCATTAAGTTAGCAAATATTTGGTAGCCCCTAGTGTACAGTATACGGCCGCCCTTGGTTAATGGATTACAAACCGCATAATCTATCATAGGCCCACTGTAGCCACTTCAGTTTTCTCCATTTCAACAACAGCTTTCTCACTCTTTTTCTTCTCTCACTTTTTCTTCTCTCTCTTTTTCTTCTCTCTTTCTTTTTCCATTTTCTTTTTTAAGACCCGGGGGATCAAGTCCCCAAAACCCCCAGCTGGGCATAGCTGGAAGGCACACTTAGCATTCGGTTGTACACTGTTAAGATGTATGTATGGATTTAAGATGTATGTGTGTCGCTCATCAACAATTTTACAAAAAAAGGTAGTAAAAGAAATAACTTGTACGTTTTAGAAGTGACATTCAGGTAACCCGTTTAGTTGAATTCAGTCCCGGGTGAGACATAAACAAGCGGGTACCAGGAAATATGTCTCCGCTTGAATCCACATTATAATCTTTCAAGATGCTTGTAAAATTTATATTTCAGCATTTTGATATTTACATTTGCAGCTCAAGAATCCTTCCAGTCATCGCTGGATAAACTAGATGCTGAAGGAATTTTAAAGAGGACATGTGGCAGGAAAAACAGGTGAGTTGTCTCAAGGAAATTAATGTCATCTAAAATCGGCAAGATGATTTGTGGCATAAATAACAAGTGTATTCTCTCATGGAAATAAGCATTTTTGCACCTATCTCCTGAGATGTTACTGGTGACAACAAAACATGTTGGAAGTCGGATGAATTTCTGTCAGACTTTGTTAGAAGACTTTACGATTTTTCAAATTGTTTTTTACATCAAGTTGAAGGATATGACAGAAAACACCTGATTACAAATTTTGAGTTAAATCAGTCCAGCTGTTTGGATAATAGAAGTATGATTATGTTCAAAGTAGGCCTATAGATGAGGTGACATCAATGTTTACAAACACAAGTTAGCACCTGGTCTACTGACATGTTAGACGTGCAAAGAATATGCCCATGCAGTTTCATCATTCAATAGTCTTATCACACCTGATTGAGCACAAATTTTAAAAGCACAAGCCCTGCAGGTGCTCACAAGTACTGCCGGGCAGTGCTTTGTTCATTGTCCGGCGTTGACGTCACTTGTCACCTCATCTATAGGAAAGAGTGCATATGCATGTGAGCAAGTATGGTCATCCACAATTTGGTCATTTTTGTCCATAAGGCTAATGGAAGTTGATTCTTAGTTTCCTGTTGGAGATTTTTAAAAGGTAGATGAGGTCCGATTTCATTTTTCATTATTTACTGTCATTCCATTATTACATCTAAAGGCATCTTGAATACCCTACTAACCATATATTTGTTGCATATAACAAAGTTTACAAGTGCCTAATTAATAGAACAGGGGTATTCGCAGGTTTATTTCTTCAAATTTCAGTTCAAGCATTTTTGCACCAAATATTTATGACAAGCGGGATAAAAATCTGGAGGAAATTCATTATTTATGGTATACTGTGACACTCCTCCCAAGGGAATTGCTTAAAATGAACAGGGAGGTATGCTTGAATATTTTGAGCAACTGAAAATTTGTTTTTAAGAGGTAAAGAGGTTGTGATGGTGTGACGAGGTTTCGATTGAGTCATACACCTTTAAAGGGGCATTTCGCAATCCACAGCCTTGTCTCACCGACTACCTAAAAAAGTTGAAATTTTATATCATCTGAAATGTTAGCCTTATTAATCCATGTGTACCTAATCTTACATGCAAATTTTGTCGTATCTGTAAGAAATTCTCATTAAGCGGACATAAATTACAGCACAGTGCTAGGCATAAAAATTCTGAAAATTGGTAGAAGTGTGGGATACTGGATTTCATTGCTATAAAGGGTGCTTTCGTAAAAAGGGTGGGTCCAGAAATAAAAAGTGTGGGTTTTGATGGTTAATGAAATATCTGTGGAAATATGTTTGCCATGATGTATCCTTAAAAATGAAATCAAAACATCCATACATTGTCATTAATTTACAAAATATTAATATTGGTTGTACAAAAAATGTTGTTTTGTGTAGACACGTTAAGAAAAGGCTATAGTCCGTTCGCTGGGTGGGTCCCCGTGTGCATGAGATGTGCCCTAAGTTACTCTTCACAGCCATGGACTAGACCATCAGACATAACAAAAAAGTGAGGGTAGACTTTTGCTACCCCGGCACTTTTTTCGCTAGAGGGCGTTTTCAAAATGGCCGCCAAATGCCACTTAACACCATATAACAATGTTTTAATAGCCACTATATGGGGTGAAATGGTCCAGTTTTGTAGTGTTTTCCCATATTTGTTAATGTCAAATGTATAGAGCAGTCACATTCACCACTCAAATATATTCCTCATTGAGGGCGCTTTTCAAAATGGCCGCCAAATGCGATCACATCTTATAATGATGATTTAATAGCCATAAAAAGGGGTAAAATGGCTCAGCTTTTCAGTGTTCTCCCAAATTTGTTGATGTCATATGTATAGAGCTGTCACATTCACTATTTAAATGTATTCGTAATGGAGGGCGCTTCTCAAAATGGCTGCCAAATGCAATTTAGCACCTCATAATGATGTTTTACATGCCAAAAATGGAGTGAAATGGCTCAGTTTTTCAGTGTTTTACTATATTTGTGGCTGTCAAATGTATAGAGCGGTCACATTCACCACTTAAATGTATTCCTGATGGAGGACACTTTTCAAAATGGCTGCAAAATGCGATTTAACAGCTTATAATGATGTTTTAATAGCCAAAAAGGGATGAAATGGCCCAGTTTTTCAGTGTTTCCCTATTTGTTGATATTTTCTCCATTATTTGTTGAGTTACTTTATTCAGTACTAACATAATTGCATTTTCATTTTCTCTTTTTCTTAGTTATTTTTATTGATATTAATTATTTTCTAGTTAAGTTTCAGTTTATAATGGATTTGATTTGGATACCCAGTACAATGCTGTTATTGGTGATATTACAAAGCAAGTGCTAATAGGAATGTGCGTTAAGCCAGCTGCCACCTCGATGAAGCGAAATGATTGTGACGATTTTCTTATAGTAGCATAATAATAATAATGGCAATCGCGCTGTAAGCGTCTCATATAGGAGGAGAAGAGATTTCCACACGACATACATAGTGGGCATGATGGCCACTGTCTGCAAGCTGAAGACAAAAATTCTGCAGCACATTTGGGGATTTCACAGACACAGCTTTGGATTGTGTGGAAGTCTCCTGCGTCAGCTGCAAACAGGCTTGATATATAATCTCTGATTCTTACGATGACAAATCTGTGAAGGATTCTGAACGAAAACAACGTCAAGACATGCTACCAATTGAATTATCAACAATCAATCAGGATTCACCCCCTTCCTTTCGAGATGGACAGGTTCTGGGCTTCAAATAGTAACAAGGAGAAAATCCAGACACTTCTCCATCAGGAATCTGCCAAAAAAGCAGCTCAAACTTTACCTACAATAGACAAATACTCATGTTTCATTTCAGGAGAGCGGATGATACCTTGCTTCTCTTCCTTTGGTGGTTCCATTAATGTGATTCCCAAGCTTAACTTAGCTATAGAAAAGGCTGAAGTTCGTATCATTCCTCGTCATGCTGTGCATGCAGTCAATGTCAGATCACAACTGATCATAGTCCTGTTTTCGTTAACTGATGTATTTGTGTACTTACTCTACTACTGGGATGATTTGCATTCCCAGGGATTACATTTGAATGGCACATGATTGTAGCAGATAGGTGGTAATGATAATAAATGCCTACATAATAAGTTTTTATCATTTTGATACAAAATGTATCAAAATTGTCCTCCTTTGTTTGTGTTTATGAACCACTACAAATTAACTGACATTTAAAAGTTGTTGCTACCTGGGATGAGTTGCTACTGCGGATAATTCTGACCCTTCTATACACTTTACCTCAACAAATAGGGAAACTCTACAAAACCAGACCATTTCAAGCCATATATTGGCTTACTATTTTATGCCCAGAATCTGTCCATCTCGACAAGAAGGCATGAATCCTGATTGATTGTTGATAATTCAATTGGTAGCATGACTTGGCGTTGTTTTCGTTCAGAGTCCATCACTGTAAGAATCAAAGATTACATATCAAGCCTGTTTGCAGCTGATGCAGACTTCCACACATAATCCAAAGCTGCGTCTGAGAAATCCCCAAATGTGCTGCAGAATTTTGTCTTCAGCTTTCAGACATTGGCCATCATGTCCACAATGTCGTGTGGAAATCTTCTCTCCTCCTACGATACGCTCACAGCGCGATTGTTAATTATATTACGCAGTTACCACTGCCATCAGGAAAGCGTACAACCCTATCAGGACTTAGATTTAAATATCACCAATAACAACATAGTACTGAATAATCATCAAATGCATTAAACTGAAACATTACTAGACAATAAAATTAACTGTAAGAAAAAGAGAAAATGAAACCGCAATTTTGTTAGTACTGAATAAAGTAACTCAACAAAGAATAGGAAAAAATCAACAAATAGGGAAACACTGAAAAACTGGGCCATTTCACCCTTTTGGCTATTAAAACATCATTTTAAGGTGTTAAATTGCATTTGGCAGCCATTTTTAAAAGCGCCCTCCATTAGGAATATATTTAAGTGGTGAATGTGACCGGACCGCTCTATTACATTTGACATCCACTAATACAGCAAAAACACTGAAAAATGGGCCATTTTACCCCATTTTATGGCTAGTCTTTAAAAAATATTATGATTTGTACTAAATGCATTGGCAAAGCCATTTTGAAAAGCACCCTCCATTAGAATACATTGAAAGTAGTGAATGTGACCGATCTTTCTACATAGGACGATCAACAAATGTAGGAACACTGAAAAGATGAGCATTACCCTTTTTATGGCTATTAAAACATCATTATAAGATGGTAAAATCGCATTTGGCGGCCCATTTTCATTTTGAACAGCGCCCCCTTCAATGAGAAATACATTTGAGTGGCGAATTGACTTCTAGACATTTGACATCGACCGAAAAAAGCAAAAACACTACAAAAACTGGACCATTTCACCCCATATAGTGGCTATGAAAACACGTTATATGGTGTTATGGCATTTTGGAGCCATTTTGAAAACGCCCTCTAGCGAAAAAAGTGCCGAGGGAGGTGGTAGCAAAAGTACTACCTCACTTTTTGTTATGTCGATGGTTCTAGTCCATGGCTGTGAGAGTAACTTAGGGGCACATCTCATGCCACGGGGACTCCACCCCAGCCAACGGATACTAAGACTTCAAAGACCACTGATATTACTAAGGAAGCTGGATGTGTCCACAGCCCATAAAGTAAAAGGTGGGTTATTGAGTTAAGATAATAGGGTGTTTTCCTAAACAAAGGGTAGGCAGCGTTCTTCAAGCTTTGACTTGCGTTTGGTGGACGGAATGGTGGAGAATTACTTAAAGGGAAAGATTATATCTACTTAAAAGACCATTCTTCTCGGGTGAAAACTTTTGTTTGTAGACTGAATCTGCAATAAAAAATGCGATCTGCGTAATTATTAACTTGAAAAATTTTTCCCATAGCACTATTTATACATGGCATATTTCTGCCCGAAGTCCTCAAATTTGAGCAAAAATCGGCGCAAAAAAATAGTACCTTCAAAAGTGGACTCTAAGGGCGAAACAATATAAACTTGCTCTAGTTGGGAGGTCTTGGCTAAATGCCAATTTATATTTGTTTATCCTTAAACCTCACAGTTTGAAGGACTATTTTTTTTTTCGAAGGCCTTTATTTTTTCCACGCTCCGAAATGGTTGGGGGTAGGGGTAAATATTTACTACTTTATTTTTTTTTCAGTACATTCAACCGTAGTCAAGTTTTATATCACTATTTAGCTTTGAAAACTGACAAAAAAAAGACACTAGAAGCATCACCATAGCTAATACCATGAGGAGTTATGGCTTTTCATCAACAAAAGTGGAGAGAAAAAATGCATTTTTTCCCAATCAATTTGTCACCCTGACCGCCGACTTCCTAACCCTGTTACAAAACTAAAGAAATAGATTGATCCCCTTGAATGATTGCATGTCAAAGTCCCCTGGCACATGATTCGCATGAAGAGAACTTAGTCACAATAGGTAGTTTATGTTCATACACCACGGAAAATGAGCAAGTCAAAATTTTTGTCACCCGAAAAACAGCCATTTGGGGTAGTCAAAATTGCAGTGCAAAATATAGAAATATTTATGAATTTACCCTTAGAAAACATTGAAAGAATCAAAAATTTTGACTGTTTTCACCCCAAATATTTTTTTCACACCCGTGTCCACAAACGTTAAGCAAGCTTGAATGCTGTCACAGGTTAAAAATAAAAGGGTGGACTTACAAACTCACGTGCCAAATGAGTGGCCAGTGGGACTGTGGGAAAACAGCAATTGATCATAACACAAAACCGCAAGATCGGGATCAACCCAAATTTTGCAAAAAGAAACTTGTCTCAAGGAGACTAGTGAAACAATATATACAACAGAAGGGGGTGCTGTTGGAATCATGAAATGCACCTGCAAGGTTAACATGATACCAAATTTATTCTTCTTAGAAGAAAATAGGCCATTAAGCTTACATGTACAAATTACACAAGGTGACTATGACTAAATCATACCTCAACTCAAAGTACACTTGAAAGGTTACAGGTGATATAATGTCAAAAAAGGTAAAAACAAAATGCACAAAAATTTCATCATTTTTAGATATTGTACTTAAGAGGCCATACCAAATTACATTATTTCTGTTTTTGTCTTGATGTGGAGCTAAGCTTACTGGTCACATTTGTTTGGGATTTGTGATAATAGAGGTTAAAGAAGGTTGTGCAAAAAAATGCGAAATCTGAAGATGGAAATCTTTATTTATATGCCCTCAAGTAATCCCTCAACTAATTGTCAAATGTTGGGGACAAAGGTGACAGTTGTGAGACAGGAAAGTAATTAATTCTTGACAGATCTATCAACTTCTTTGGTTAAAAAAGCTTTCAGAAGAACAGCAAAAAGAACGTTAAAGGATTTGTTGTATGAAATCTATCGGCACATAATAATCAAATATCCTAAATATGACATAACCAGATGGTTTGCATGGTCATTGGAGTATGCTTGCCGAAGAAACACCATTTTCGTAACTTTCGAAGCGTAGGAGATTTTAACGACGGCCAACCATGTGTATTATTAACGCTATCGTTTTGCCACAAGCCATGTTTAGTCTTTTACACCAATTGAAAGATGATTGGTGGTTAGTCAGTTCTGGCCCTGTAGGCAAGACTATCTCGTTTACTTTAAACATTGAAATTAAAAACACAAGCTTTCAGTTTTTAACGTTTTCCATTAAAATATATAAATTTATCAAAAATGGCATACATTTGTGCCTAATTTTTTATAAAATGAGCCTGAGATTCTTAAGAAATATAGTTTTTAAAATAAAATTAGGAAACTCTTCGTCATACAAGCGCTACTCAGTACATTGAAAAGTATGTAGATTGCTGAACCGCGCATTAGTGGGTTTCGAACACTGATCTCTATACAATGGATTGGAAACCTGGGCTTTGTAATTGAGGCAATGAAGCCATATTGGTGATCCAAAAAGAGAACACAAGCAGGTGGTTAAGAGCCGGTCATTTATACAAAATTGTTCCCATTGAAATGTGGATAAGCGACATAACAGACTATAGAATCAAGCCAATTCAGTGAGCTCATTGTATTTGCGCGTATGGGATGGCATGTCTCAAAAACATGCACCCGGGATACAAATTCTGTTAAACAGGTGTCTCTGGAATGCTATTGTGTTCAGCAGACCAAGATGTCCGCCCGTTGCTCCATTCATCTAATATACAATTACTGTTGTGTAGCCAATCCATTGTATAGAGATCAGTGGTTACAGTGCGACTGCCATAAACTATCAATATTACGCGACCCCTTTTAAAATGTCCACGTTTTCATGGATTGTTAGTGTTTAGGCCAACTAAAACCTTTGTTAATCACAATGATATCAAAAACTACATTTTTCTCAATCACTGAGGTTTTAAAAAGTAGTTTTTTTGCAATAAAAATTTCTAAACAAACTTCGCTCCTATCCTTTGTGTGCTCAACAAGTTCACAAGGATAAGGCTTGTGGCAAACTTGCTGAAGTCACGTGATGTATTTTCACTGGCTTCTGTTTCGGTATTGCATGCGGCGTTGTAAATATACCACAGGGAATAAACATGGTAGCTTCCATGATTGCTGTACAGTTGTGTACATTTGTTGGAATAAATCTGGATTTTTTTTCACAAGGAATACTCCAATGGCCATGAGAACCATCTGGTACATTTTATTTAGGGATATTTCATTATATATGTGCCGATAGATTCATACCAATAAATCACTTTAATTACTAAATACCATATTGTCTGTGAAAAATCCCCCCCATAAATGCCCCCTCATTTCTTTTCCCCTAAAAATACAAAAAATCAAGCCATACATACAAGTATACACTGATAATTAAAGATGCTTGTTCCGATTTATGTCTATTGTGTTCTCTACTTGATATAAGAGCTGCACACTTGCACATATGCCCCATAAAGTACTGTGGGAAACAAACTTGCGGTTTTGATGGTAGAAGTAATAATGCGCAATGCAAAGCCCTATTCAACACTGTGCTGATATTGATGGTTAACCATAAATTCAGTGTTTCTTTGTTTATATCTTGGCAATGAAATGGATTTGAGGGCTCAAATTTCAGGACGACAATGACAAAAATACGGTCTTTCATCTGATATGAAAATCGATACAACTTCCGGGTAAACCATGGGGGTCCCAAAGACGATCGGAACACGCACCTTTAAGGATCGCAATTGCAAAATTACTGGCAGGTTTGCCAGCCTAAAACAGTGGCTAATATACTTGCCCAGTATGTCATCAAATTAAAGTGTAGATATTTTGACAAGTGCGGATTTCCATAGAAAATACATCTGTCCATGTAAAATGCGTGTTAAATACCATTTTAGTGGGCAGGTATACTATTTTCGTACAGCTAATAAGGATGCATCAGCCATTGGTTATGTTGATGAGCTTGTTCAAACATTGATCTTTTTGTGCAGGAGCACTGGAGTGTTCCAGATAGTCCTGGGCTAGTGCTGCACTGGAAACTAAATCTGACAAAAATGATTACCTATTTGCCCACTTGTAAATTGGAGCAAGGTGCAATCTGTAGCAAAAGGTAATCCAGAATGCCAAGTTTGAAGGATCTGAGGGGTGTAGTTCTTTACTTAATGCCCTCTGAATATTGAAATTCACACATTTTTGAGGTGATTTTTGTTTGCCATGAATATCTTTCAATACACAAAAAGAAATGCAAGATGAGGTGATGGTGTACTCGATTTATTGAATGGAATGACCCAACTGGATATAAATTAAAAAAAAAAAAAGTGCAGTTCCTTCATCAAGTTTCAAGGCAGGGCCTAAAGTAAACTTACTAAGATGCAATACTACAGCATATACAACCTTTGAAATGATTTCTTGCAATGTTTTTAGTACAAAGACATCTCATCAAGACATCTAGTAAATATTTTGAAAAATGCTCTACCAGTCGGTTGATGTTTTTTTACTAAGATCTTGATTGAATTTCAACCAATCAGCGACAAGCCCGTATTAAACTCCTCCAGACTTGTTGGGCGAGTATTCACAGTATACGTGCCCATTGGGCCACCCACCAAGTACTGGGAATGAGACTAAGTAAGATGTAACATGGCTTTTTACATCCAGTATTCATGTTGGATGTCCCTTGCTGAAGTCAAATGGTCATTTGGGGCCAAGTTGTAAAATAGGCTGAAAATGTTCAGTTGCTCCTATTCGCAAAGTTAAAGCCTAATTGCAAATATAACTTGGGTCACAAGTGCAATATGGACACTTTCACATAATGGTCACTTGCAGAGGTCAAAAGGTCATTTTGGGTCAAGTTGTAAAATAATGTATTGTCTGTAATAAAGGAGTTGCACTAGGTTGCGTTTCTGTGCGATATGCACATTTTTATTGATTTGAGTGAAGCTAAGGGGTTTCTTGCACGCAGGAAATTCAGCGTGCCATCCTACCGACTTTCCAATTACAAAAAACAAACAAAAAGACGGACATATTATTAAGACTAAGTGTGTATTTGCTTTTAATTAGTGATTTCACTAAATAATAACACAGTTTACAAAAGCATTTGTTCCCACCCCTTTCATCGTGACAATTCATACCTTAGCATCACAGCATAATAATAATAATCATAGTGCCATTTCACTCCATTAAAAAATTCTTCGTCTTCATAAGATTTGTATGGACATGCATGCCCGAGCCGGACACAAACCGGCAACCTCTGTACCACAAACATGGCGCAAACATAAATTGTATATGTGAATATACTGTTCTGATACTTTCTGCTTGTTAGCTTGGTAACAGCACCGTGCTAGTAGTACGCAGGTTGCTGGTTTGAGTCCGGCCGGGCATTTTTTTTTTTGGCACTTGTGTGCGCTGGCCATCTCCAGGAAAAGATTAATAAATATTCAAGTCTGTTGCTTGATGATGAATGTCAGCCCTGTTACATACTCTAGATATGCAAGTGATTGATCTATCAAACATTACTAAACTGCAAGTAAACGAATGCAGCAGGCATGCATTGCATTGTCCATTCTGATGCATGCACAAATTCCCATTTGGGAAAATAAGTGTAAGAGGCAGCCATTCAGACAAATAATATCAATAAAATTTGAGAGATCAAAGAAGCGGAAAGATCCTTGGCAGCACTGGTGCTATTTTGATATCAAATGCTCTACCTTATTTTGAATAAATGTACAGGGTGATTCAAAGGAAATGAACCACATGAAAGGTGCATTTTCTGAAAGTAGTTATAAAAAAACTTACAATCTCAGCCAAAATTTTAGTTGGAACACCTATAAATTGTAGCACAACAATTTTGTGCTAAAGGCCTATCCTCCTGGACTGCATGGAGTTTATCCTTGCCCTTTCCACCTCCCCCACACCCATATGTTGCCAGTTGGGTTGTCTCAATGGTATATGCTCATACCTGGGAGCTGAAAGGAAGAATTTTACAATGAGGTATACAAAATGTTCCCACACTTTTGGCAGAGTTGTGCTTTCCTTTTCTAAAGTGCTTTTTTCCACAAGAAACACCCATGATCAACTGAATTGAAGTGGCTATTAATGTTGGTCTGTTGTGGATTACAAGTAGAGAAAACTGATTTGTTAAAGTTAAGCGACCTGTAACTTCAGCTTAACTTAACCATACTAAATGTAACATGCATGATGTGGACGTGCTGTTTTAAGTAAGAAAGATCTATTTGAAATTGATCGAATGCACTCTGATTAATAATTTCATTGAAGTTGAAATGTGTTGCTGTCTCAAGGACTATTGCACACATAAATTATCACAAAAACAAGTTTTGTGTCATCCGCTTGAAGATTAGCACATAGGGATTTTGTGGTAATGTGTGTGTGTGTGCACCCGGCTGTCTGTGTGTGTCTGCAGAGTCGTTCCTGGGAGGTGCGATAACCCCCATTAACAGATTTCTGGCGGCAGATATGTTGATTTGTTGACAAAGTCGTTACTAATGTAATTCTGGAATTTGTTAATGCTATTTTGTAAGTGTTTATAGAAGTTGTTAAACATGCAAACATATTTCCAATGTTTTGACTTATCAGTGGAACCATGCTCCAATAGTTTGATTTTGTTGATTCACCTGTCTTGATCATGCATCTCAGACCAACTGATCTGGACTTACTCCCGATTCTAAAATAATGCAGGATTATTTTTTGGCAGTGGCAACCAAGAAACCCCAAATTTAGACATCGTCATTGGTTTAACTGAATTCTTGTAGTTATCAAGCGCTCTTTTCTTATTACAAGCCGTTGGAGCTGAAGAATCAACTTCAATGTAGGGGTTATTTTTAATTCACTTAAATATGAATAACGGACGAGGGCAAGGTCGTAAACAAGACATGGTGAAGGTAAATAATAACACCCATGACTAGCCCACATCAAAGCACCCAATTTTTTTTTTTGTGGTGTACAGTCTGTATTGCTGTAATCTATTTTGATTCATTTGGGTGAGTGACCAGCTCACATCAAAACACACACATATCAGTTTGTGGTTTGCAGTCTGTATTGCTGTAATCTATTTTGATTCATTTGGGTGAGTGACCAGCCCACATCAAAACACACACATATCAGTTTGTGGTTTGCAGTCTGTATTGCTGTAATCTATTTTGATTCATTTGGGTGAGTGACCAGCCCACATCAAAGCTCCCAAATCAGTTTGTGGTTTGCAGTCTGTATTGCTGTAATCTATTTTGATTCATTTGGGTGAGTGACTAACCCACATCAACGTACCCAATTTTTTTTGTGGTTTACAGTCTGTATTGCTGTAATCTATTTTGATTCATTTGGGTGAGTTGCTATATTGAATGAAGCTTGGCCACCATCATATATTTATGAATATAAAAATTGGTAGCCACCAGTTGTCAATAATTCCTAATAAGCGAGCGCAAAGCGAAGCTCTTATAGACTAATTGCGTATACATGTATTGAAAGCTATTGAAAATCTATAGTCCGACAGGTTTACAAAATGTCGACCCTCATTTGATCCCCCTTTTCGTTCTTACCATTAACTCCTACGGAGAATAAAACTTTTGACGGTCCGTACAGGGATTCGCCATTAATATTGTATTTTAATTTGTAGTCCGATAGTCAACAAAATTTATTTTAATCCTCCATTCTGTTGGATAGTTTGTTTTTCCTCGCAATTAGTTTTTTAGTACTTGTTTTCTAATATTAAACCTATGATAATGTTGTGCTGATGTTTTAAAATTATGCTGGATAAACAACATGTTTTAAGGGTGTTTAAAAAATTTGTGTATGTATGTTTCACAATACAGATGGCTCCCTTATAAATTTCATATTTCGTAATTTCGTCAGGGGAGGGCGGCCAAGAAATCCTAATTTAGAGAGTTGCCATTGGTTTGACAACGTAAAAGCGAGATCTTGACGAAAAATTCTGAATTTTTTTATATGTTTGTCCGGGCTGGTTGGATTACTTGTAAACCAACATTTTTTTGACCAAAGCTGTCAAACTATTCGGCTAGGAAGTAGAAAGATTAAATACGACTTAAACCAGGGCCAGACACGATCTGCTGGATTTGGGCATTTGTGATTTCCAAACGGTAATTTATGGATTCTTGCGTGCATTTTGGCAAATATGCCGAATGAAAGTGGATCTGAGTGCTCGCTTCTAAGGTCTACCTGATCATATTAATCTGACATACTTCACTCCTTTTTCCTCTCTATCACAGTTCTCTACGCTAATCTGTCAATGTTGAGATAGAGAAGACTGCCCAAGAGATTTCAAGAGCAGATGAACAGGATTAAAGGGAGAGAGTGACACTGGAAGAACTCTTAAAATATCATACTACACAGGCAAAGAAGAGCAAAGGTACGATGGCAGACGCTAGAATAGATTGTAGCAGAGTTCATAGTCAACATATGCAACATAAGTGTTTTGATCTTTTTATAATGCGTATTTTCTAATTGAAGAATGCACTGACTCGTACCTAGATCAATATTAAGCTTTGTGGGGAGCATACTTGTACATACTGATGTCATATGATAAAATACTTAGGATTTTTTACAGAGCTGTTGTTAGGACTGTTTATTTTTCAAAAGTTAGAATTTCTAAATTTTCCAATAATAAAGCTGAATTAATAATGAGAAAGGTGATTAGATCCAAACGGGTGCTTCATGAGTGAATTAAATATATAATGATCAGTGGGATCTTGTGGAATCTATTAGCCCCAAGGTGACTGGAGTACGTGGGTAACTATTTTAGTACCCCACTATTGTACTTACTACTTCGAACTTTTGCATTCACATGACGATATGTGACATGATCAAGAAAAATTAACATTAATGTGGCATGTATTTAATTTTGAGGGTTTTAATTCAGCTACTACCCCAATTTTGGGGGGAACCCCCCCCCCCCCATCTTGGGTTTTTGGTTCCAAAGATATAAATTCACCTAGCCATTTTTCCAAAACAATGAAAAACCAGAATTTACCACCCTCATATCAAACTCAAAAGCCGCATTTTATCGACACCATCCGACTCATTGTTTTCATCATGTCACATGTGGCACATTTCAAAAGGGGTTGGAAATAATCTTTCTCTCTGTCTAGTGCATATTTCTCTGTTATTATAATCACTCAGTACCCAAAGTGAAACATTCACAACAGCCCATCACCAGAATACCACCAAGTCTGAGCCAACAGCAAAGGAGCAAAAAATGATCACAGACCTTCCAGATCTTAGACAGGTACACACCTGGGCCAAAGATTTCTTGGTCATCAAGCCTACAGTTACAATTAAGTGTGAAGTCTCTTACCTTATACTGTTATAGTCCGCGTCACTACCGCCTCTGTGGCAGTGAATGTCCCCCCCCCCCATAACATTTACGCCCGCGTCAGAAATGCCGTTTTTGTGCTCGCGCGTGAAAATCGCCGTCGCTTCAGTCTGCGCGAGCGATTTACTCTTACTCTTGCGACCACTAAATTTCTTGCGCTGACTTCACTGCACAGAGGAGCGACACGACTTTAGTCATAATTTTCAGAGTTCTTTACCCCTTGTGCTGACGTGATGTGCGCCGACTCAGAAGTCAATGCCGCTTGGCTTGGTTTGAGTAGGTCGCCATCCCTATTTGGTGACCGTGTCATAAGATTATCCACAAGCTCCTCCCCTTTCACTCAGGATTTTACAGCATTTTTTGTCCCACTGCACTTCTTAACAGCTACTTAGTACAAATAGTATGTACACATTAAAACTTTGGCTTCAGTACAATAGGGGAAGCGTACTTAACAATTTTTTATCAGCAAGAGTTTTGTTGGTGCCGTGGATAGAGTGCCTGAACCCACACGCCAAAGGTTGTGAGTTCGAGCCCCACTGTAGCCAACGTGTGGTGTTACCCTTGAGTAAGGCACTTTAACCTCGATTATCTCCTCTCTATCGAGGTGTAAAATGGGTACCATTGTTATTTAATGTTGGGAAAGTAACAGTCTCGCTGAATAGGTGGTGTAGTGACCCCCTACAACTGTACACAGGATTGTCCCTTTACCCCCACCTTCATGACATGTGTGACTTCGATAATCATGACATATTAGATAATTTACTATTCTTTCTCTTGTTATTATAGTAGCTGTCACAAAAGAACGGCCCTCTCTTGACTGCATATACGCTCGCGATCAGCTAAGGAGTGATATGGGCGAGGCCTATTTACTTTTTACACAGCTTGCTCAGAAGTCGAACACGCAATCAGCCAATCGGATTAACGCACAGTTGTTATGGCTATGACCCGATTCAAAAAGCCAATCGGACCCACACTTCTGTGTTTACGCACGATACGCTCCAAGCGAGGGCCGTTCTTTGTGACAGCTACTATAATATATTCAGTTTCCTCTTGTATCTAACATTCAATCCTTGTGTTTATAAGTTCTACACTTGATCCAAGCAAGAGGTAGATCAGCTGCCTTTGTAGTACAGGTTGTTGTGTTTAAATTGAAGGGAATGCTTGGAACATAAATTGGTAAATGCCTGGTTCAATCCATAGTTAATATCTCCTTTGATACCTATAATCTTTGTCAAAAGTAGTTGGCACACCTTGTGGAAATCAGCTCTTTTACATTGACATAATTCGGCCATTTTTGAAGGTACAAAATTGAACTTTTTGGGGTATCAAGCTTGAAGCCTTTGCTAATCCCTAAAACCTTCCCCTTCCCCACCAATCAATGTTGAGTATTGTTAGGCACACTGTAACACAATTTCAGGTTTCAACTTTGTTCCGGGGGAGAGGGGGACGATTTTACCGCACGGTAAGAAAAGTGTGCCAACACTTTTGTCCAAGATTGTAGGCTTAGTGTATAAGTCTTTGAAACTGGGATTCACAATTTCTGTGTCATCCTGTAGCAGCTATTAAACCCTTCCCGCCATGCACAGGGCCACAAAACAACATACCACATCTTATGTATTGGAATACTTAAAGATTTTAATGCATATTTAAATAAGAGGGCATACATTATTTTATTTTTTTTAAATAAAAACCAACAAAGAGAAGATTGATTTTGTTCAGGGGATGAGAGACATTGATTTGAAATAAGGCACCTCTATCTCCTTGCTGAGTCTCACATGTACTCCAGTTTGGTCAATTGTAATAAGAGCGATTTTTTTATTCAAGCAATGTTTTGAATAACCCACAAGAAAGCCTCTAATTTCCATTGAGGTCCACTTGCTTGGACAAAATTGGGTAATTTGCCCTATTCTTTTCAAAACTGACTGTGATAATTCACCTAAAAGTATGGCTCTCAATACATGGCTGCTCAACATGCTCTGCCCACGTCTAACTGAACCATGGGGAGAGTAGATTCTAATTTTAATCAATAGCTTATAAACAGATTAAATCCAGAACTAATAATCTAATCATGCCTAGAAGAAGAGGGGAACTTGGGAACCACATTCCTGGGAAATTTGGCTATTTGGAAGGAAATTTTTGTCCTTTAAATAAAAAAAGTATGAGAATTGAAAGGAAATTTTGCAATCTTGGTGGGAAATTTTAATTGTGTTACTCGGAAATTGGGCATTTTTCCAGCCCTGATAACCTAATTAATTGTGTGGTCCCACCGGGAATTGAACATGGGACCTCCAGTACCAGAAGGCTACCCTAACCAGTGTGCCATGTTCTCCCAACTTATTTGTTTCACTTTTTCATTGCCATCTATTTAGATTGATAAGATACACCAGACAAGTGGACAATTGAAAGAACTAGAAAGACATGCAGATGGTTATTTGAAGGAGCAGATTGCACATTTGGGTAAGCTGCAGAGGGTGTTTTGAATCAATCCCACAATGCATTGCAATGTGCCTAAACTGCACTGTATTAAACACATGTCAGTACTTAGGGATAAAAAGTGTTCAAAAAGTTTAAGAACCACAAGACATTTCATGATCATGCAAAAATTTGCCTAAGTACTAGCAGCTTGTGGGTTAGAATGAGTGTAAAAGTCAGTGTTTTATGTGTTAAGAATAGGATTTTTATGAGATCACATGACCATGTTGAGGTGAAATTTCCTATAACTGGTGCATTGTGGGATTGACTCGATACACCCTCTAAGTAAGCTACACAACATTAGAAATGCACTGGAACTATGTGTGTTTACTCTTAAAGGTGAGTGACCCGATCAACAACCTCGTCCCCCTCTACTCCATCAAAATTGAGATTTTTGGTATCAGAAGAAATTCATATTTTTCGGTGAAATTTAAGGCCCTTTTAAAATCTATATTACTAAAAAAAAACCTTTTTGGGTTTGTTTGTACGGCTATGCATTTCGCCGTCCTTTAATATACAGATATAATTTTGGTATGGTGGTAGAGCCCCGACGTATGAGGTTTGTGGTCACGTTTTCGAGGGGTCATTTTGGGGTCAGCAGGGGTAGTTATCGGGTAACTTGGCCGTGCTTTGATGTATGGATATGAGTTTTGGTATGGTGGTAGAGTTAGCCGTACGAGGTTTGTGGGCACATGTTTTTGAGGTCACTCATTTCTAACTACAAATTAATAGAAACAGAGTCTGGGACTTGACAGGCCTTTATTCGGCTTACTTTCCAGTACTCTTCCACTTCATTATATTTCATGTATACAAAATATTATATATCATATTGTATGTAATATGTTTATACCGATGTATGATTGTGGATAAATAAATATGTTATGAGGGCTCATTTTGGGGTCAAAGGTCATCCAAGGGTCGTTATTGGGTAACTTGGCCATGCTTAATGACTGACTTAAGCACCCAGGGTGCTAATTAGGTCAAATACAGTACCTTCTGCAAACATTCCAGTATACTCATCTGGCAGGTATACTCAGCTGCTCACAGTCTCCCCACTAGTTATGAACAAAAATGTCTCCAAATGTGGTAGACTGCATTAATTAGCACATGCTGTCCTATGGGCCAATTTAGTACACATTTTTGCTTCTACTATCCAAACGGCAACGGCTAGACCGATTTAACCTACAATCTTGGAAAAAATTGTTGGAACACTTGTGGGTGGTTTTGAAAAAATTCCCCCGTTCTCCCCCGAAACAATGTTGTTCATGGTCATGTCGTCAGCAGCCTTGGCACACACCCCAACATTGAGATGATGGGGGGTGGGGAAGGGAAAGGTCAAATGGAAGGTTCAGGCTTGCAATTGAACTATGACTTTTGGGTTAGGGACCTACGATGTGATCACGGCAAGCATTTAATACAATTGTGTTAGGTGTTCCAACTAATTTTTTCCAAGATTGTAGAAGTTGTAATCAGATGTTTTGGTGATATTCGTCCATGTGAGGGAGAAAACCTCATAGGAAAAATCCGTCCATGATCGGATCGGGTCACCCACCTTGAACACCCATTAAGTTTTACAATATTTGAATACAGCAGTTAAAAACTTTAATATATGGAAAACATAATGCAACCTTCTATTTTAGGTCATCCATGGGGAGAGACCTTATGGCTGACTGCTTGTTCAGTGTGTGTGGGTCTGTCCATGTGTTAAACTCTTAGCACACCCTTTTTGTCTTGTCCATATCTTTTTAATGCAAAAACAAATCAGTTAATATATGGTATGCTAATGGGACAATACAAGTGCCATATATTGAGGTCAAAGGTTATTAAGGGATCACTTGGGTCACATTTTGAGGTCATTAAACTTAATTCAGCTCTGCGAATTTACGCATATACAGCAGCAAATCAGTGAAACTGTTAACAAAATATGCGAATGTTGCGCGAGTGGATTGAAAATGTCCAGATGCACTCCGCATACTGCGTAAGGTGCTTTCGAATGCATGTGCGCTGCGCAGGGCTGATTTATTTTCTCTGTGGGAGATTTTATTTTTAAGGTGCAATAAGGGTTCCTTCATATGTGAATGATGTCAAAGGTCATGGACCAAGGTCAAAGGTCATCTGAGGTCAAAGGTCATCTGAGGTCAAAGGTCATCTGAGGTCATGTTCCAGTTTGGTTAGGGGTTCGTTTTTCGCGTCGTCTTACAAAAAGTTTAAGTCCGATTTAAACCAAACTTCGGGTCAAGGTGAAGTAGGGGTTCCTTCATATGTGGATGATGTCAAAGGTCAATGACTAAGGTCAAAGGTCATCTGAGGTCATGTTGTATATGTATGTATGTGTGTTCCAGTTTGGTTAGGTTTTCGTTTTTCACGTCTTGTTCGAAAAATTTGTCCGATTTAAACCATTATCATGTTTTGAGGAGTCCAAGTGTGTGAAAATATCGGATCCAAAACATCATAATGATAAAATTGGATGATTTATGCCCAATATTAATTGGTCTCGCTATGAGTTTTAAAATATTGGGCGAGACGCAGCGCCCAATATTTTTTGCAACTCATAGCTCAACCAATTAATTTGGGCTTAATCGATCCAATTTTATATCAAACTTGGGGTGAAGGTGCAATAGGGGTTCCTTCATATGTCGATGATGTCAAAGGTCACGGATGAGGTCAAACGTCATCTGAGGTCATGTTCCAGTTTGGTTGTTATTCATTTTTAGGGTCTTCTTTGAAAAGTTGCAGTCTGATTACAACCTAGCTTGGGTCAAAGGTGCAATACAGGTTTTTTCATATGTTGTTAAGGTCAAAGGTCACATACAAAGGTTATCTGCGGTTATGTTCCAATTTGGTTAGGTTTTCATTTTCAGGTCTTCAAAAGGTTGAAGTCCAATTTAATTCAGACATGGGGTTAAGGTGCAGTAGGGGTTGGTTCATTTGTGGATGATGTCAAAGGTCATGGACCATAGTCAAAGGTCATCTGAGGTCATGTTGATGCCCTGCAACTGACAACTGTGCCAACTAACCAACTTGTTTATACTGCCATCTTGCCAGGGGGATCGTGCAAGTGTACTTGCTGTATTTTTAAAAATACCGTATATCATTAAAATGCAAATTCTTTTGTGTTATGGCATGTATGAATTAGGTTAATAATGCAGAGTGCAACTGGACATTTTCAATCCACTCGCACTACATTCACATATTTTGTTAACAGCTTCACTGATTTGCTGCTGTATATGTGTAAATATGCAGAGTGTACAGTATGTATAGCAGACAACCCATTTGGGTTCATTCCTCCATGTAATATTGCATTGACCTAGTCTAGTGTCAAGACTTCAATGAGGGAGACTAGTTCTGTGCAATATTACACACATTAATAACCCTATTTGGAGCTGCTGTCTCTATTTATATGCTACAATTATTAAGCATGTTGAATGTCAGCAATAAGGTTTGAAGTCCTGACAATAAAACAATTTAAGTCCAGAATTAAATCATCTTTAGTAATGCTGTCCATGTCTTCTGTTCTCGTTCTCCTGATCACACATTCCGCTCCCATAGATCTGTACTGCCACAGCGCACCTATTCCGTTTACCGGCATCGCTAATTGGCCGGCTATTCTTAGACATGCACTACGTCTTTTGACTCCTTAGCAGCCAAGCGCTGTGTCAAGGCTCTGCGATGAGCTCTAACAAGGAATGAAAAAAAAAAAAAAAAAACGGTTTCGTGGTAGCCTGGATATCGCGAAATCACGAATCAGGTGGTCGATTAGATGTTAGAAATGGGTCCTGACAAAAAGACCAATTATCTCACTAGTTTTGTAAGCAAGCTTGGCGTGTGGCATGACTTTATAGCACATCCGAGAATTTGAGCCAGGCTGAACATGTAAATTGCTTGTATGTATGGAATCGTATTTGCAACGTTTTTTTTTTTCGTGTTTTTCTTTCCAAAAATAAACCTAGTTTCAACTAGTCATATCTAACTAGACAATTTAGTTAGGATTATATTTTGGTGCGTAAATCGTTACGAGAGGCCAAGTATTTTGCGCAATCTCCCCTCCAGTGTCCCCGCACTGTAACAAAAAATCCAATCACGCTATCTACAGAGTTTCCCACCCTCATCCTACGGCGGTCCGTAAGTAATGTAATTTGTGTCACAGACTGCAACAGATATTATCTAAATTAGTACTGTGCGCGAGGATTAACGTTATCAGTAGTCCGTCCGTCATACGCAAATGCATGCAAATGAAACTAAATCTCAATATCTCCGGAAAACGGTTCTATGGAGATTTTTGCAAAGAGGGTTCCGTTACTATGTTTGTTTTCAATAGCCTTTTATCGTAATTGGGTCTGAACCTATAGAACCTAGCGAGGAAAATTGAACACGTTTTGTCGGTTACTTCGGTGCTCGCAAACACGGAAAAGTGAACACGCAAATCGCTACGGACGGGCCGCAGTCCCCTTTTTCCTCCCACAATGCTTTTGGTATTATTTCAGTCTTGAGTCTTTTCAAACGCTGGTTTCACTTTCATCAATTTTACGCTTTCATTTAGAAACAGGAAGACGTCCTTGCCGTACCCCGTACTTTCAGCGATCATGATGCTGTTGATAACTCCCTAGGGCAATGAAGATTTGCCAATGTTTGTGCCACGATTCACAATTGGCGGCGCGGTGTGTCAGAGACATGTAAATGGTGTGTGATGGGGTCGTTCTGGTAACCGTCTGACTGATCATTACTCTCATCCAAACACAAAAATAATTCCACCCATGGTTTAAAGATTACTGATGTGTGTAGACTTTCAATAAACTTTAAACTTTCATGATTTTTCACTTATGTATTTAATTCTATGGCAGCATTGAAATTAAGTTGAAAATGTCTTTTTAATGACTTCATTTTCTCTTTTTTCAGCTGCGGCAAATCCTTTGGATTGCTCTGTAGAAGACCCTAAGCAGATGCTGCATCAGTTGAAGTTATGATGCAGGTGCTCTTCCTGAGTGGACAAGCACCATCCCCATAGAATTGCACAACCATTCCAGATGTCACTCCGAGTGAAACTAAAAGTCTAGTATCTCTTAAACTCTGTTTTTCGTCTTGAGTTAGCAATGACCTTGAGAACACATCTGTGCATCAAGCTTTGCTTGTTGATTATGCCACCACTGTCAAGTGCATACTGCTATGACTTACAGGCTATGAAATCTATACTATTGTTCAGTCTCTTGAACTGAAACAGTATGAAATAGTTGGCAACAAACCTGTTCTTTTTTTTAACACTTCCTCTGACAATTTGAGTCAGCTACAGTAACCAAACCGCAATAAATCGTGGCCAGCTTGGAACACTTGGTACACATGTAACAATGCGGTAATGTATGGGGTATTTGCGCAGGCCTGTAAATGAGATCAAGCACGTACGCAACGATTTTTTTGTCTAACCTCTGGGAATTGTGGGGACCTCTCGCTAGAGGGCGTTTTTCAAAATGGTTGCCAATTCCAGAAATGGCAATATTAAAGCTAAAACAAGCTATCTAAGAGTCATATGAAATCATTTTGGGTATATCTTAATGCTAATTATTATGTAATGCTATTCCAATAATTAGAATTTAGGAATAAGTAACACTTAGAGGTGTGTTTTTCAAAATGGCTGCCTTAATTCAGTATATTAGCCTTTTTGGGACCGTTATCATTCATTATATTGAATATTAGTATACAATCAGTGAAGATGTGTGAAGGTATTTGTTTACATTTTCAAGGCTGCTGAACAGATTATTTTGGTCCAAACCTCTGAGAAATGTGGGGAATCTCGCGAGAGGGCGTATTTCAAATGTCCCGCCAAAATTCCAAATAATTACCCCTAGAGGGCGCTTTTTTCAAATGGCTTCCAAAATTCCATATAATAGCCTTTTGGGGCTGTTTCAATTATTATCAAATTCAAATATAATCAAAGTTGACGATTTTGTGTAGATGTTTTTAGGTCTTCCGATAGGAAAACCCTTATGGCAGCATGATCCGTGTGTCGTCGGCGTCGTGTGTCGTGGGCTTTTTTTGTGAACAAAATATCTGGAGATCTGTGTGTCACACAGGGCTGAAACTTGGTAGAAGGGTGCAGGGCTACAGATTCTCGAACTGATTCGATTTACACTAGTATATATGCATTCTAAGTACCTAATTTGCATAATTAGCATAGTTGACCTATTTTCATGATTTTCATTGACACTTTTCCTGCGAACAAAATATCTGGCTGAAACTTGGTGGCTCTAACTGATTCGATTTGAGGTGTGGTCGGGGATATGGGGATGTGGTCCGGGGTAAAATGGGGGTGTGGTCTCGGGGATCGGGGGTTGTGGTCCAGATAATGGGGGGGTGTGGTTCCAGTGCATGCATACCCCGGACCAAATGCCAATAACCCCCAGACCACACACCACCCCCCTACCCAGACCACAACACACAGCCTACCCCCGATAATACCCACAACCACAAAGCCCAACACCCACGGACCACACCCAACACTCACAGACCATACCTGGCCGCAACACCATACTTCCAACGCACAAAAACCCCCGCTAATCCCCAGACCCACCCCATATCAACGACCCACAATCGCCACACCCTCTACAAGTGTCAGCCCTATGCAGATAAGGAATAGATACCCCCCACCACACCAACCCCATATCCCCAAGCCACACCCCTTAAGTACCACAATCTCCTACCCCCGACCAAACACCCCCATACCCAGTACCACGACTGGTGTGGGTCCGGGGTATGGAGATTGGTCCCTAGTGGGGTGTGGTTCGGGGTATGGGGTGTGGTCAGGGTATTCATGGGCTGATACTTGTGAGGTGTGTGTGTGTCAAGTTATTGAGGTGTGTGATATTTTATGGTTCGAGAACCATTACATATATCGGACGACCTATTTTGGACCGCCGTCCCTATTTTTTATATTTTCAAGGATGCTGAACACAATTTTTTATGTCCAATGTCTGGGAAATGTAGATAACTCTCAAAATGGCTGCCAAAATTCCAGAAATGACATATTGAAGCTAAAAACAGCCATCTAAGAGTAAAAAATGATATCAATTAATTATTATCAAATACAAGCATAAATCAAAGTGCAGATGTTTGAAAGTATTTGTTTATATTTTCAAGGATGCTGAACAAGATTGTTTTGGTCCAACCTCTGAGAAATGTGGAGAAATCTCGATAGAGGGCGTATTCAAAGTGGCCGCCAAATTAAAAAAGCGCATATTAAAGTATATTAACAGCTATCTGAGAATCAGAATGAAATCATTTTGGGGTTGTTTCTCTTAATGCTGTTTATTGTGTAATGCTATTTCATCACAAGATTTGATATAATGCCCCTAGAGGGCACTTTTTTCAAAATGGCCTGCAAATTCCAGACAATTACTATTAAAAGATTCAACCTCAATCTAAATTCCAATGAAATCATTTGAGTGTCTATTCTATATATACTTATTCTGCTATTCTAGCAATTGTAAATATTATGATAATTAACACTAATTTTTTTTTTGTCAAAATGAGCCAACAAAAATTCCATATTATGCCTTTTTGGGTGGCCCGTTATCAATGCTTATTGACAAATACAAGGGCATAAAAATCAAAGTGAAGAATGTTTGAAATATTCGTTTATATTTTCAAGGATGCTCGGATTTTTTGGTCGACCTCTGTCGTGGGGAAATCTCGCTGCAGGGCGTTTTTCAAAAGGGCACCAAAATTACAGAAATGGCTTATAATCTAATATAGCCATCTAATAGTAAACATTAGATACATTTTGAGGTATCTTTCTTACTATATTTATGTATATTTAGGAGTGCGGTGCTCATTTTTCGAAATGGCTGCCAAAATTTATTATGTCTTTTTTTTTACATTTCAGAATTTAAATATAGTCCATTTTATAATTAACGACACTATCAGTGCTTTGCTATCAAAAATGGAAAAAAGCATCAAAATTCCGATTTTGCATGTATGTAACCTACAGGTATCCTAACATACCCTGCAAAAATGATAAGACCAGAAGCAACCTACCTAATAAGGACAGCATCGGAAATTTTTAGTCACTTACTGTCCGTTCGGACACTTACTACAACACGTAATTGAATGGGGAATCGTATCTGGAACACTGCTGCCGTTTTCTTCCTTTTTCTGTAAATTGATTCATTTGAAAGGGTAACTTATGAAGACTTCTTACAGACTTATCCTTCCACTTTGAAAGCTCTTCCTGCAAATTTCTAATATTTTTCAAATCCGATAGTGTCTTTAAATCAGGTCTCCCCGTTAATACTAGTTGAATTTCGGCCCCATTGAAGGGAGATAAATTTTCTATATGATTTGTCCTCCTCACGATTATTGTAAAAAACATATTCAGAATTTATGTATTAATATTTATGTACATAGATCCACAAAATAGGCAAAATACAATTTTGCACTAAAGGGTAGGAATATTGAATTTCTGTGCGGTTTTCAGCTCTACATGATGGCAATTGACTAGTTTTACCTAAACAGTTTAAAAGCCATACTGTGCATAACATTTTCAAAAATGCACCATATTCTTGGGTGGCAACCCTCCCCCCCCCCTTTTGACTTTTGACAGCATGTCCTAACCACGATGAAGGTGCTACCTTCACCTTTTTTTTTTACTCGGAAGCTTCTTACGAAAGCTTTTGGCATTTTTGCGCACCAGGGCAAAGGTCACTGGGGTGGTAAGATGAGGGTTATTAGTGTTTAAAGAGTGTGAGTTCAACCAATAGAATAATCAAATATACTGAACTCATGCTATAATCACTTCCTCTTATTTAAAAACAATGTTTGGAATATACATAATTTAGCTGGGTCATTTGGGGGCAATTCTGTGACCGTGGAGAGCAGAGTATCATTTCTCAGTGGATTTGTCTTCTATGAAGGTTAATGAACAAATTTAGTGGGGGTGCCCCTTGAGAAAGTGTGGGCGGAATCCAGGAGGGGGAAAATTCATAAAACAGGGGTCAAAAATGAAAAATGCTTGGATTGCTGTAAAAAGGTAACCAAAGTGTTCTCCTTGTTACAAGGATTAAAAAGGTATAGTTTGTACTACCTACAAGATATGGTTACCGAGGTATAAAACAAAATTCAAAGGTCATTACCAAGGTTAAATCTTTAATATTGCACCAATTTCTTTAAAAATGGTCTCAGATTGTTAACCTTTCCACAGGGATTGCAACAAAAGTAGTTGACCCTCTTATTTGTATTTGTTTATCGAGATAAATGACAAACAAGGTCAACCCCATTGATCTCTATTGATCTCCGAATTTGAAAAATATGTTAGACGTTGCAAAATGTTTTTGTTGCAGTCTCTGAGGAAAGATGAACAATTTGAGCCCATTTTTGAAAAAAAATCTGAGCAATTAACCTTTCCTGATGACATTTGACGATTTTTGTGTTATATCTCCTTAAGGTTGGATCATCGGCTACGGCCTCGTGCCCAGATCTCGTTGAAATTCTCATGAAATGTTGGTATTGGTGAAAGAAACGTGTGCCAAATTTTAATTTTTTTCCAAAAAGGGGTTTTGAAGATCGGTCACATAATGCATTTTCAAATTCCTATAGACTTTGTACAGGGACTGATTTTGGCAGTATAGAAAATGGACCAAAATGGGGCAATTTCGTGAAAAACTACACATTTTATTTAATTTCTTTCTCAAGTAATTGATGAGTTATAAGATTGGTGTTTGTTTTTTATGGTTAGAGAAATATCAAATATCCATAGATTTTTTATTTTCTGTATGTCATCAAAAACAAAGAACAGGTGGTCGCAACAACACCTTTTTTTGGCTGATTATTTCTAGAAATACTGAAGTTTCCACTTTTCAGAATTTTTCCTAGAAGGAACTACAACTCCTTGGTGATGAATAAGGGGTCATATGAAAGGAAATCAAATTTCGAAAATTCTCACGTTAGATTTTACAGATAGTGTTTCTATTTGAAATTACAGGTGTTTTTAATTTTCCCTAAATTTTTTTTCCCTAAAATATTTTTTCTAAAAATTAAACACTTGATTTAAAAAAGCCAACGTGAGAATTTAGGTATTTTGTTTAAACACATATACCTGGAGTTTCAATTTAAAAGCATCTTCCATTTAGGCTGGGAAAATTATTTATTGAAAAAATTAAGGAATTTTAAAAAAATAAATAAAACACTAAAACAAATCGCACTGTCTCAAAACTGCAAAAATGTCTAGGAAAGTTCAATCCTTACCATAGTCAAGTTAGGACTAAATTGATTTAGGAGATTTGATTTTATGGTCATTTTCTGTAAGACCATTTTATCCGATGATCCTACCTTAACCATAAATTGTAAGTAATACAAACTATACCTTTTTTTAATCCTTGTAACAAGACGAACACTTTGGTTACCTTTTTACAGCAGTCCAAGCTTTTTTCATTTTGACCCCTGTAGTATGAATCTTCCCCCCTCCTGGATTCCGCCCACACTTTCGCAAGGGGCACCAATGTTTAAAATTTAGAAAAATTGATCACAAATTGAATTTTGATTCATTTCACAGGTTCATAGTGATGGAAAAGGTTAATTTTTCCCACAAAGAAGCAGCACTGAAATAAAACAAACAGTTCTCAGGAATTGGCATTTTATATCTAACAACCCTAATCTGCATAAGATTTTCCCTTGTCCTCCAATACTAGCTAATACTTGCTTGCACTAAGTCGCACCCAAAACCTAGGAGAGCGTCTAATTAGGGCAAAAATCACTTAAAGGGGCATTTCGTGATCCACAACCTCGTCCCCCCAACTTACCTAAAAAAGTTGAGATTTTTATATTATCTGAGCCTATAGCCTTAGTAATCCATGTGGACTTGATATTACGTCCAAATTAGGCCGCATCTGTAAGAAATTTGCAATTTTGTATTACAGCACAGTGGCATATGGGACGGTGGGAAACAAGTAATTGCTCGTAACACAAAACCGCAAGAATCAACTAAAATTTTGTGAATAATCTTTTCTCAAGGATATCTAGCGAACAATGAATAAAACAGGTGCTGGAATCATGAAATGCACCTTTAAGACATAGATCTAGAGTCTCCATCACCTAACATGCAAAGTACAAATGAACTCACCTTATTTCTCAGACACTTAAATTTCTTTTTGACTGGTGATGGGGGGGGTTGATGAAAAATTATGAATGAAACCGGGTTTGCTGACAAGTTGCGTTACCAGTACATATGCGCGTGAAGCGCGCCAAAAATTGCCATTAATCGTTAAATGTAATTCTAATTAGAACAAAATGCGCGCGAAAATTTTCCATTTTTATCCCCCGGCTTTTGTGGATAGGGGATTTTGTGAGAGCGAGCTTGTCCGTATGTATGTATGTGAGTGTTCCAGTTTGGTTAGGTTTTCGTTTTCAGGTCTTCAAAAAGTTGAAGTCCGATTGAAACCAGACTCGGGGTTAAGGTGCAATAGGGGTTCCTTCATATGTGGATGATGTCAAAGGTCATAGTCCAAGGTCAAAGGTCATGTTCCAGACTGCCATCTTGACGCAAGTTTACTTGCAGTATTTTTAAACTAAATATGAGCCCCCCCCCAATCTCCCCCGAGATTTACGCCTATGGATGCTTAAAGACTTGCTTGATCTCCTAAATGAAAACTAGTGCCATATCATGAATAGATTCTGTGATTTTAGGACTTTAGAAATATCTTGCTGTCAAAATGATAGGCCCTACCACAAACACAACACAGTACTAATTATAGTATTTTATAAATGCGCCTAAAAGGAGCCAAGAGGAGGTATAGTGTTCTTCCCACAATGCATTTCTTCCAATGCAAGTTTTGCACTGGTTATCACATGAGTCTATAGTGACATCATCATCATCCTTCGGCTGCGGAGCAGGCGATTACAAGATTGGTGTGTAGAGAGCGTATCTTCTAGCAGGCTCTTCCTCTGGCAGACGAAGGATGTGTCCAAGGAAACTCAGCTGGCGATGTCTTACAAGGTGGATAAGAGGCTCAGTGTTAGTCATTGAATATAAGATGGTGTTTGAGACACGGTCTTTCCGTTTTATGTCCAGCATAATCCTATAGCAAGAGGTAGCAAATGCGTTGATTTTGCTTTCCATTCTTGTGATAGCACCCAGGATTCACAGCCATAGAGTAGGATGGTCACACAGGTAGTGTTGAATAACTTGACTTTTGCAGAGATGGATAATTGGGGGCTTTTCCACAGACGTTCTAGCTTCCAGAAGGCACTCCATGCTAATGCTTTGCATCTTTTTAGGTCGCTTGCAGCAGATGCCATTTGGAGCCAAGATATTGAAATTTGTCACATGGTTGATGGATTCACCATAGACTTGGAGTTTTGGATGAGGATGACAATTTGCAGTCATGTACTCTGTCTTGGATACGTTATTATGAGGCCAAGATTTTCTGCTGCTGCTGCTGCAGTATTGGTCAGCTGGGTCAGTGCCCTCGGAAGAGTAGATTCCAGCAGGGCAATATAATCAGCAAAATCAAAGTCGTTCAATACTTTGGCTGGGTATCGTCTGGAGCGGCGAGGGTGTGATACAATTCCAGAGTCACAATCTGATTTGGCCTTCTTCAGTAGAAAGTCTACTACTATGATGAAAAGGAATGGAGCTAAAACATCACCCTGAAGAACTCCAGTGGTGACTTCGAAAGGATCCGAGATGTTTCTTGTTAACCATTACTGCACTTTAGAGTTGTTGTATAGCGCACTTATGGCACATTCACTACTGCTTCCGGTATTCCATAATGCCGCATCACAGCAAACATAACCTTTCTATTGATGGAATCAAAGGCTTCCTTGAAGTCTATAAAGGGGACTGTAAGAGGAAGCTGGTAGTCTTGGAAACCTTCCATGATTCTTCTGAGGATATATGGATCTGCTGGGCACAACTTCTTCCAGAACGAAATCCAGCCTGGTTGCTTCTTAAGATGGGGGTCCACTGAATCTCTGATTTTGTTTAGAAGGATCTTGTTGTAAACCTTGGCTGTTATTGACAGAAGAGATATTCCTCGATAATTGGTCATCAGGCTATGGTATCCCTTCTTGGGTAGAGGAACAATGATGCTAGTGGTCCATTGGCTGGGTGGAGTGAGAGTGGTGAATATTCATTACAAAAGCCATGAACTAACTTAACCATTGCATCACCACCATTCTGGAGTGCTTAAGATGTAATTGCACTGTCACGTCCGGCGGCCTTATTGTTCTTCATTGGGCCCTATGGCTAGTAGCGTCTCCTCTAGTGTTGGTGGATTGGTTTCGATGGCAGATCTTGAGAAGCCGGTGGAGGCAGTTCAAATAATAGTGAACCATGGCTGTTGTTGAGCAGGAACTAAATTTCCTTCCATTCTGCAAGTAGGTCCTTCTCACTTGTTGGTGGGGTGCCATCTCTTTTGTTGACCTTGGCACTGGTTTTCTTGTCTTTGCCGGATAGATTGGATGATTTTCCATGTGGTGTTATAATCTCCCTTTGAGTCAGCCAGTTTGAGATCTTCCATTTGTTTGTAGAGCATGGCTGCCTCATCTGACTTGTAACTCTCATTCAAGCTGGAGTTAAGCCTTTTCCAAAGTTTTCTGGACTGCTTAGACTTGGAAACCAGAGTATATTATTTTTTTTTTTTTTTTTTGGCTTCCTCCCTCTCTGACTTCAGATGGATAGTATTGTCAGTTACCCAGCTCGGCATGCCACATGGTCTGCGTTGCCAACAACCTTCTCAGCTACCTCTGCGACAGCATGTTCAAAATGTTGGTACCTCTGGGTGATTGGTGCTGATGTATCGTAGCACTGGAGGGCTTCAAATCTGTTGGACAATTCCAACTGGAAATAGTCTCTTGTGGATGTATCTTTCAGTTTCTTCCAGTCGAACTTTGGTCTTATGAGAGGATTCCCTCTGGTAGTTCTAAGGCTGCAGACGAGCAAAATGCTGACGATCCGGTGGTCGGAGTCTAGTTCTACTGAGTTGTAGGCCCTGCAGTTCCTCAAAGAGTTAGACCACTTGCTGTTTATTAAGATGTGGTCCAGCTGGTGCGTTGCCCCTGCTGGATGCATCCATGTCCACTGACGCTGCTTAGGTTGTGGAAATTTCATCTGTGCTGGACGAAGTTTTTGTTCTTCACACAAGCTCACCAGTCTCTCACCATTGTTGTTTGTTGTATCATAGAAACAGTGGCGGCCAACAACTTCGGGATGTGTTATATGACTGTCATTTCCAACTCTAGCATTGAAGTCTCCCACAACCAGGTGGATGTTATGTGTATTGACCTGTTCTAAATGGTCCTCGAGAGTGTTGTAAAAAAAGTACTTAAATAGCAAGATTGGGATGAGACATTCTGAACTGACACATTAAAATATTTAGATAATTTCAATTTTTATTTTGTCACTTAAAGTGGACCTAATTGACATGCATGCTATCAAAAACAAACTTGGTCCATTAAAAAAAGAAGTGATACAGTATCACTTCTTTTTCAATTACCGAGGCGAAAGTCAGCCATGTTTACCACTGTTAACTATGGTTGAAACATGGTTGAACTGTGCTTGACCATGCTCAACTATGCTAGCACAGCCAACCATGGTCAATCATGCTTTCATCATGGCTGACCATGCTAAATGTAGGTGTAGCATGGTTGATCAGGTCAATCATACTTTGACCATAGCCATGATAGCTGACCATGCTAAATGCAGTCCTAGCATAGTCAACCATGGTCAATCTTGCTTTGGACATGACTGACCATGTTTACTGAAGCACAATGATTGACCAAGGTTGACCATGTACTGTCCGTGGAAGCTTTTATAGCCATTCTTGCAAAAGTGGTCCAGTGGATAAGGTACCCAACCCGTACGCCTTGCAAAGTTTGTGAGTTTGAGCCCCGCTGTGGCCAATGTGTTGAGCCCCGCTGTGGCCAATGTGTTGAGCCCTTGAGTATGCCTAAGGAACTTTACCTCATTACTATCTTTACTCACATGCTGGACATTGTAAAATGGTTAATCCTGTGTAGGACTACCCATAACATGACCCCAAACAAGTTGATGTTTGCAAGCCCCCCCCCCCCAAAAAAAACAGATGCTGCAAGTTTGGTCACTGAGCATTGTCTTTACTCAAGCACTGGACATTGTAAAATGGTCCCTCCTGTAGGACTACCCTGTCATCTGGCCCTTCACAAAGTTGATGTTTGCATGTCAGCCACCCCCTCCCTGCAAGGTATTTATTGTCCCCGCCAAACGAGTTCGGAACGGGGAATATAAAATGAGCAGCGTCCGTTCGTCCGTCCGTGATAAAAATGTTAACCCATGTTGTATACGATTTATCTGGAGTCCCGTAAGGGCGACCGACATAGTCCAGGCTACAGACCATGTGACCTTGTCATAACATATATATAATATTTTTCAGTGTTTTCTAGACCAGTTTTTCCTGCTGAATCTGAATCCGATGGATGCCAGACGAAAAACCTTGAGCATTTTCGAGGAAACGCAAAAATTCAAAATGGCCACCAAAACACTAAAAAACTCATATGTTAATTACTCAAAAGTTGTATTTTTTTGCCTGTCCAGTCAAAACACCCATTGTGACCAATTAAAATGTGATTCATTAACCATATAATTAAGAGATTCAATATGGCCTCCAATACAACAAAGCATCTGATATTTATCTACTTTTGACCGTAGAATGGTAACATGATATATATACCAATCCCGGTGGGCTCACTCAATCGGTGATACTGACCGTAATGATCGTTACCAAAATCGCGGACAAATATGGCACGCGAGAGCGAACATAAATGTGAACCCTGTTGGAATTCAGTTTTTGCGTCCAATCATGTATCCCAAATACATATCCAATGGGATAGAACACCATACGATGGGGAACCATTGTCATTAACCACCATGGCGTGCCATATTTGTCCGCATTTTTGGCAAAGTTGGTACATCATGCCGTCAGTGGTGCCGGTTGGGTGAGCCCACCGGGATACAATGCTTGAGTAATCAATATAACTGAAACACAATTAGAAAGCTTTCACAAGTTGCTAATAATCAAATCAATTAAACCATTCAAGATGGCTCCAAAATGGCAAAATTCATTACTACTTAAAGGCAAGAGCTGCCATATTGTGTTTATCAATATACTGCTTCAGAGCAATTTAAATATAACATAATCAAAGTGATTGATATCTGCAGATGGCATCCAAGATAGGCGTTCAATATGGCTGCAAATGTCAATCAGTAAAGGTCAGTATTCATTCAAGCGGTAGGCCTAAAGATATTATTTTTGTGTTTTTAGTGGATTACACTTCCAAACACCCCAGTAAGGCTATCTTAAGTGTCATTGAGCCGTTATTCATCAAATACCCCAAAATGGATGCCAATGGACGCCTAAAACCTACCAAAAACAAGATACTCTATCTCTAGACTATTAGTGATCAGATTTTTCGCCGCTTAGTAAGTGTCATTTCCAGCCCATTGTATACCCTTTTTGGATGGCATCCTACACAGTGGCGTAAATTTCTTTTTGACATTGGGGGGGATGGGGTTGATGAAAATTTATGAATGAAACGTGGGTTTGACAGGAAAAAAATCCATTACTAGCACATGTGCGCGCGAAGAGCGCTAAAAATTTAGCCATAGAGCTAATAGTGTTAAATGTAATTGTAATTAGAACAAAATGCGCGCAAAGCGCGCGGAAATTTACATTTTTAAACTATTATGGTAAAATATGAGTTATTTTTGGTGAAAAACACATGAACAGGCATCAAACTTGGGGGGATGATCGTATGACCATCCCCCCTCATCAAAATATTGGGGGGGATATATACACCACCATCCCCCCGGGATTTCGCCTATGATCCTAATGATCGATTCCTCTGATTACCTAATGATGTGTACATTGATCTGATTGACTTAACAGGTATATACACAAACATTGCAGTACTAGGTTGGCCACAGCTATCAATTATAGCCATCTTAGAGTATCGGAAGGCCCTATTTGGATACTATAATGACGGAATTTAGTATCACATTTTAAAAAAATATGTCTTATGATTTTTAATTCATTTCTTGACTGCCAAAACCAGGATCGATACCAAATTACCAACCTTCGGTCAGAAATAGATCACGATCAGGAACTTTATTGTAATTGGTGGCCATATTGAATCCATTGATTACGTGGTTAAAGAATCCAGGTTAATTCGCCACAATGGATGTTTAACGAAACAGGCTGAAAAAAACACAACTTTTGAGTGAACAAGAGATGAATGTTTTGTGTTTTGGTGGCCAGTTTATTTTTTTTTGGTTTTACAAAAATGCTCAAAGTTGCTCGTCTGGCATCCATCGGATTCAGATCAGCATAAAAAACTGTCTAGAAAACCGTGAAAAACATATATCTAATAAACCAAGGTTAAATTAGGTACCAATGAATTGGAGCATGGCCTGACAATGATGTAAACTGGTGGAAAAAAAAACGGGTGATTGGTTCTCGACCTGATTAGATTTGGCGTAAAATATTGCTAAATCTCCGTGCTCTTGGCGACGAGGAGGAAATTCCATGAGACAGCTTTCGGCACGTACCGGCTATCAGGGCTTTTCGTAACCGTCATCGAGATAACACCTATAGCGTGTACGCTGTACCGCAATTGTTAGTCTGGTACGCTGTACCCGCGGCAATTTAGTCTGGTACCTGTACCAGAAATATACAGCTATTTTGTTAGTCTTGATTACCGTATCATTAATTTTATATTGGACCCACCTGCGCGATGTCCAAGAAGAATGCTTCTTCCTCCCCGCTGTGGTAGGAAAAGAAGTTATTGCGAAGCGACGGTTTCTGCTAAAAACAAGCCGGAATAAAAACAATCCTGATAAAAACAAGAAGCCTAACCTAAAGTAAGTTTTGGCGTTGCCGCGAGCAATCAGATCAGAAAATACCTGTCTTGATGACTCTGAACTGTACCGTCTGTAAAAATAATTGACCGCCAATGTTTGGTTTCCATTCAAAATATGGATAAAAGATGCAGGCTCCTTGAACCTTCTATAACTCATGCGGCAGTCTTAGTTTTGCTCGTCCACCACATGATGAATTATGAACCACCTTTGGCCCGGGAACCTGGGCTGAAGTGACCCAGAATTAATTTCCAATTAATTTCATGAAAAGCTGCAGCGTGACTTTGAAATCAGAATCTCATTTTGGCCCTAACAACGAGTCATTTCAAGTTTATTTGATTGTACTGTTGCCCCTCTCCTTAAAAATCCCTCACGCACCCCCTGAGAACTCCAATTTATTTTTTTTAATTTTTTCGGCGGACTTCTTTCAATCGTTCAGAATATAATGCTAACCTTTGCAAATTCTTCCCACAAACCCCAAAAGCAATGAAAACCATATGGGCATCTCTACAAACTGATCGTGCTAATTCCACAGATTTGGGATCAAGGTCTATAGTCAACTTGTGCGCTAGTACTGATCACGAGTAAGTCAGCGCTCGCTGTAGATTTTTCTTAGTGAGAAGCGTGAAATTCAGTGGACATCGGGACGCAAAACCGTTCGATTTTTCGTATAAATTTCACATTTGGAGCCTTGGAATTATAATTTTAAAAATCTGGAATAATCAGGGAACCTAGTCCACCAACTGTTTTGCCGATATGTGGTGAAATTGAGAGCCGGACACAAGACATATGATACAATTTACTGGCTGTGTGACACGGCCGTGTATGCAGCATCCATGGCGGTATAGGCTTTCCGTGTGTAATTTGAGCTGTGTGGTGAACTTACGATCTCATACAAATGCCGGCGGTAAATTCAAATAAACCCTGGCATTTGTAAGATTTGTAGTTTCGCTACTCATATACATCGATAGAGGAGACCAGCTTTACACAGAAATCGACATGAAAAGGGGCCAGGACTTCCGAGAAGAAGGTAAAAAAATAATAAAAATAAATATGAAAAATACAGATTATCAATGTAATTAGCTGTAATTATGCACAAAGCAGCTATCGATTTTCCCAAGGGTATTAATCATAACTCCCACTGGTCCAAGCAAAGTGATAATTATGAAGATTGGGATTATGGAGAAGATGAAGAGTTTGACCATTTTGATTATGATGATCAGAGCCAACAACAGTATACTTGTGTTGTTCCTGACAATAATGATGATGCATGTACAGTTAATGCTAACACAGAACAATCGGTTGAGGCTAATGATAATCCAACTTCCAAGCAATGATGTTGCTGGACCTATAGTACTAGTTGTGCTGCTACTAGTTCTGCAAAATCTACATTCAAGTCGGCAATTGATCGTTTTAAGAAACAAGCCGACCCTATTGGTGAACCGATTGAACAAGATTTGGCTGAACTTGCTAATAGCGTGTTTCACACTGGATTGCCATTGGAGCAAAGCAAAGAATTGTTCAAATCAATATCTCGCCCGAGTAATTGTCAACACATGGCTCCCGTACGTGTTGATCCATTGATTTGGAACTTATTAAAGCCTAATACTCGTTCTTTGGATGAGAAATTACAAGTGGTACAAACAGCCATGGCCAAAGCAGGTAGTTGTTTTTCTCGTGTCCTTGATCACGTTAATTCTCCTGACACACAAAACACTGGAGGTTTGGATCAAATAATCCAAATGGGTATTGACCATGTTGACGGACTCGGTGTGTTAGGTCATGCCTATCATTTATTGTGCCTTCGTAGAAGGGAACTTTTCAAGCCTGATGTTGATTTCAGATATGCAAACATTTGCACAGCAGAAATTGAGCATACAGATCTTCTTTTTGGAGGAAATGTGCAGGAGACAATAAAGAAGATTGGTGACAGTAAGTATCCCATAATGCTAGATATCGTAACAGAGCTAGATATTCTGCACGCTCACAGAGAATGCCCAGTCGCTACCAGCCTTATTCCTATAGCAGGGGTAGCCGACCTATTACAAGAGGGACATATCCCTCTCGTGGGTGATCCCGTTCAGTGAGCAGAGGCCGCAGGCCAAGTACTAATTACCAAGGCGAGGTAAGGCTAAGCCATAGTATTGATCAATATTTAAATACTGCAAAAGCTGGTAGATTGAAATTATTTATTGAGAATTGGGAAAAACTTACATCTGATTCTGAAATCATTCAAACTATATCTGGTTGTACCATCGAGTTTGTTGATAATATCATTCCTGTTCAAGATACTTCAAGGAGATACATATCCCACTTTAATCAGTCCCAGTCTGTTATTGTTGACATGGAAGTAGAGAGACTTTTAAAGAAATCTGTCATTGAGGAGGTTGAGCATGAAGTGGGTGAATATATTTCCAACATTTTTCTTCGTAAAAAGAAAAACGGAACTTACAGAATGATTCACAATTTGAAAGGTTTCAACAATCATGTCCAATATCACCATTTTAAAATGGAAACTTTTCAGTCTGCTCTCAACTTAGTAACCCATGACTGTGTTATGGCATCCATTGATATTAAAGATGCTTACTATTCTGTCCCAATTCATGAAGATTATAGAAAGTTCTTGCGTTTCTCCTGGAAATAGAAGTTGTACCAATTTACCTGTTTACCTTATGGTCTTGCTTGCGCCCCAAGAAAATACACCAAGATGATGAATCCTGAAAATTCAATGTTGCGGACCCATGGGATTCGTATCACAGGATATATCGATGATATTCTCCTCGTAGCAGGCAATACTTCTGAATTAAAACAATCAGTTCATATGGTTGTTGCAACCCTAAAAGAGCTGGGTTTTGTTATTAATATTGAAAAGTCTGTTTTGGAATCTCAAAAAGAAATAAAATATTTGGGCTTCATCATAGATTCCATTAACATGAAAGTATGTTTACCTGCAGACAAAGTGGCATATATAAAGCAAGAATGTGATGCCATGATCAATAGAAAAGCTGACATCATTAGAAATGTCGCGAAAATTATAGGTTTGCTCATAGCATCTTTTCCAGCTGTTTCTTTTGGGCCCTTACATTATAGGCCTTTGGAAAAAGAAAAGAACAGAGCTTTGACTGAAAATGCTGGCGATTATGATAAGATCATGAAAATCACTGACACCATGAAACATGAATTAGAATGGTGGGTAAGCAATTTGTCTTCGCAAAATAGAAATATTTTGTTGTCTAATCCACAAAAAGTCCTTAAGTCGGATGCCTCGCTTCAAGGTTGGGGGGGGGCATGTATTGACTCGGAACAAATTGGAGGACGTTGGAATTTGTATGAGAAAAATTATCATATTAATTATTTAGAATTAATGGCAGCATTCATGGCTTTACAATCTTTTGAGGATAGACTCTTACACATGCATGTTCAGCTTTTAATGGACAATACCACTGCCATATCTTATGTCAATTCTATGGGCGGAAAATTACAGATTTTGGACAAATTGGCTGGAGATATTTGGCAGTGGTGTATTCATAGGAAAATTTGGATTTCGGCAGCCTATATTCCAGGAGTGGAAAATATTGAAGCTGATTTTGCAAGCAGACATTTTTCGGACCGTTCAGAGTGGTCTTTGCTTCAATCCATTTTTTCTGCAATAGTTATGGAATTTGGCCCGGTGGAAATTGATCTTTTTGCTTCTAGATTAAATGCCAAATGTGAAAGATATGTATCTTGGCACAGAGATCCTAATGCAGAATTTGTTGATGCTTTTTCTAGGCCTTGGATTAATCATGCGTTTTATTTCCACCTTTTAGCATGATCGGCAGGTGCCTTCAGAAAATAAGGTCAGACAGGTCATCGGCCATTGTGGTTTTCAGTATTTCTGTCTGCTTGTGCAACCACCTCTACTGCTACCAAAAGTGGAGAATCTCATGACTTTTCCGAGCACAGGAGATTTGCATCCCCTCCGCAAACGGATAACTATGATAGCCGGCAAGCTATCAGGAGAGCCCTCGGAAAGCAAGAAGTTTCTAGCAGAACTATCGACATCATGCTTTCAGCATGGAAATCAAGTACCCATGCCCAATATGGGGTCTATGTTAGGAAATGGCTCCACTTTTGTTGACAAAAACAAATTGATTGTGTGCAAGCGAATGTTAAGTCAGTATTAGATTTCCTCACTCTTCTGTATGACCAAGGTCTGAGCTACAGCGCGATCAATACTGCTCGGTCAGCATTGTCTCAAATTGTTGTTTGGAAGAAAGGTCATTATACAATTGGTTCACATCCTTGGATTTCAAAAATTTTGAGAGCAGTTTTCAATTTCCGACCTCCTGTTCCTCGATATTCGGATACTTGGGATGTCAGTAAACTACTTCATAGGATCAGAATGATTATAGTTATTCTGCTCCCCCACTTAGGTTTCAGGCTTATCCAGTTGACAAAGGCATGTGTGTTTATGTTGCCTTATCTGAATACTTAGAGCGTACTCAGTCACTTAGAGGCCCAGAAACTCGGTTGTTCATCAGCTACACCAGACCACACAAAAGAATTTCTACAGGTACCATAAGTAGATGGATCAAGATGCTTATGAAGAGGGCAGGTGTAGATGTAAAGACCTATAGGCCACATAGTATTAGGGCTGCGTCTACTTCTAAAGCATATGCGCTGGGTGTCCCTCTGAGTGAAATCTTAGACACTGCTGGTTGGGCTAACAGTGAAAACTTTTGCAAAATATTATAATCACACCACTTAGGAGGGTTCTAAGTTGTCCTCCAGTTTATTGCAAAATAGAACTCAAATAACCATTGGACTGTAAAGCCAATATCTTGTAAAAAAAAAGGGTGCAGGATTGACACAAAGTATGATTTATGTGTATCTACATGCAACATGCAGTGTGGGTTTTTCATGTGAAAACTGATGTCCGTCTTGTAATTGCTCACCGCTAGTGGTGCCTACTGCTAATTGATACACTAAAGGTTGAGTATTGTAGTAATTCTAATTTGATATTTATGATTTTAAATCTTGCAAGAAGTCTGGTAAATGTACTTTGAAATTTAAGGTTTTTGCATCCTTTTCTCTCTCAATATATAAATTAGTTTTTTGGAATATTCATGAATAAAATAGTTTTTATATTTATTTGAATATTTTTCATACATGAGCTAGGCCCGTGGCTCAAAATCTCATGGAATTACTCCTCTCGTCACCAGGACACCTGAGAACAGAAAAGCTACGAGACTTCCGGATTGAAGTTGGGCTGAGATTCTCCGGTGGTCCTGGGTGACGATCGAGAAATTACAATGCCCGCCATCCCTCCCTGGTACAGGGATGCGGAGCATAAATTATAAAATAGAACAATAATATACCGCATAGGTAGGCTGGTCCTGCCCATGTTTGTCAAAATGATGGCCTGTACGCGTGCGAAAGCTATCTCATGTAATTTCCTCGATCGTCACCAGACACCGAGAAATCTCAGCAAACTTCAACTTCCAGGAGTCTCGTTTAGCTTTTCTATTAATATCTAATTTGCATAATTTAATTGGAAATTTTCTGTAAGCCTGTGTACAAAGTTTCTGGGTTCCGTAAGGCGTATAATGATGTACGTTGGTGGAAGGAAGTGGCTTAATAGTTCTCGGCCTGATTAGATTTTGGGCGTAATTTGGGATTTGGGGCAAATTTGAAGTGTGCAAATAGAGCTAAGTAATATGCAAAAATTAGCGTATGCTATATTTTTGACTGGACATTGGATACTCAAAATTCTTCGCTGCATGACAGCCTATCATGGCCCAGACATCTTTTTTGGCAATTGAAAAGTATTTATATGTGCGCTTATGTATGCAAATGAGCTAATAAATTGCTAATTCCTGTATCTCTGAACGGTATATGCGTTTATGTCAGATATTGCAAAAATTCCTTCACTACATAGACTACTATGTCATAGGTGAGGGTCGATGTTTGGGAGGGGGTTAGTATTGCGGTGTGTGGGGAGGGATGGGGTGTGTCAGGTGTTGGCGATGGAGTGTGGTTGCAGGGTGGTTGGGAGGGGTGTTTGCGGGGTGCTGGGGAGGGGGTATTGTATGGTGTTGGGGATCGGGTGTTGTGGGGTGCTGGGGGATGGGTGGGTAGTGTTTTGGTGAGGGTGTGGGTTAGGTTGAGGAGAGGGGTGTGTGTTGCGGGTGTTGTGGAGGGGCGTGGCGTGTTGCAGGTGTTGGGAAGGGGGAAGGCGGTTACGGGTTTGGTGGGGTGGGGTTTGGGGAGGGAGTGGTGTTTTTTTGGGAGGGGGTGGGATTTTGCGGGTGTTTGGGGATGGGGTGGTGTGTTGCGGGGTGTTGGGGAGGTGGTGGGGTGTTGTAGTTCCTCTATCCATGTTAGTGATCGCGACATTTGGCGGGGATATATTTACGAGTTGCCTTGTTTATTTATGTATTATACTATTACTTATTTTAATGAACATTTTTATCACCTTTTTTCCTATTAAGTTTTTCTATACAAATCAATCTCATTGTTGGTACCCTACATTCTAACTTTGATTCAAGATATTAAACATTATCATGGCTCTGGAATTCACTTTTTACTCGTAGAAGTGCCATTCTGTGACACCACAGCTTTTCTATTTTACAGTCTTGCTTGCGACCACATACCAACCGTTTCTGTGACAGACTTTTATGTTTTTCTCGTTACTTTCTCGTTACTCCCTCTTTGGTTTCCAAGCATTTACTATGCCATGCAGGTGTCAATAATGCTATTGTAATTTAACAAACCCATCCCTCCCCAACAAATGGCATTCTATACCGATTCCTATAATGTCTTTCTTTTGTACTGCCCACTTTTTTTGTGGAAGAGGGCCAGACATATACTTATTACGTAAAGTACACTAGCCCACTTAAAGGCACTATCAGTGATTTGCTATATCGGGAAATCGAAAAAAAAAAACCAAAAATCAGATTTTTGCACGTTTGTAACAAGAGGTATCCTATCATACCCTATCAAGTGGTAAGAACAAAAGAAAACCTATAAGCGACAAAATCGGACATCTTAGTCATTACTGCCCGTACGGACACTTATTAATACACGTAATTGAATGGAAATTCATATCTTTGAAAACTGCGGTGTTCTGCCTTTTCTGTCAATCTCTCAGTTGGAAAAAATAACTCATAAGAATTCTATACTAACTTATCCTTCGCAATTGAGCCATTCCTGTAAATTTCAAAAATTTTGACTCTTTTCGGCAGATCACCGATAGTGTCTTTAATACAATGATAATCCTAATTGAACAGAGAGTTCTGAGAATTAATGTCTCCTTGTCGATAACACGTAAGTTAAAACTTCACTCCCCCCCCCCCCCCTGACGATTCTGGGTACGCCACTGGTGACGTTTGACGTGCGCATGTATATATGCGGCCGTCTTGTAATCCAAAGGTTGTGGGTTCGATTCTCATTCCGTGCACAAAATTTTACTTTATTATAATTTTATTTTAGCGTTAGAGATTATTTGGCGATTGAAGTAGAAAATAATGAGATAATTCATCTGGTTATGGTTGTGGAACGTGATTTCGGACAAGAATCTCACACGTACACTTTATGCAGAGTTGTATTATTTCTTGCAGAAATTACACCTAGGAGTAACGTTTTTTTTTTTTAAATACTAAAAATAACATTAACAATTAAAATTACCTGAAATGGTTCAGATAATTTATAGCACTCAGTGTGCCAGTGAGCTGGGATGTAGAAATAGTTTTTGCGTTTGGTGTACAGGGGTTCGGTCCACTTTTTTTCTAAATGCAATTGCGGGTGTAAAATGGGGTACAAAGAAGAGTTAAAAGCTGTGTTATCAACCAAGCTTCTCATAACTCCTTATTGAAGTACACACGTAGTATAGTAGATTTCAAATTATACGTGAGAGTTTTGCATTATTTCCATAAAGGTGATACTGATATGAGGGTTCAATCCCCCACCATACAGAGACTAGGCCTTTGTTGTCATTACAAAGTTATTGCAAGAATCGGCTTACTGGAAACTGATGAATTCAGTTCTACAATGGTCTGTTAATGATAAAGACTTATGCCAGGGTTGGCCGGGATGTCAAGGAACTCATAATCCGCTTTGCACTGATCTCTTAATACAAGGTTGGAACCTTTTGGATGGCCAAATTAAAACTTGATATACTAATGCGTTATTTCTCCTATGCTGTGATAAGGAATGATATTTTGCACTGTCAAAGGCAAGTTGTATTCAAATAACAACGTTTAATGGAATAAATGCTGGTGTTTTCATCCTGATACTTCAATTGAAACATCCATGCTTTCTTTGATGTGAAATATGTATTTTAAGTCAACATTTATTTATTAGCTACATTACTATACATTTTATGAGTACCATACACTTTTTTACCTGTGGCCATTAAAATAATTCCTCTTACCACTCACAGTGAATGGGCACACCAAAAACTTAATGAGGTCTCACTTATTTGAAATCTACTATAGTTGGCATTTACGTATGCTAATCAAATCGATACATCGAAAATCTTACCACAGTAAGGAGTCCAGAAGCTTCCAGAAAATGAATAACTCTGCTTGCCAAAAACGCAGTTTGGAACTTTTCTTTAGAACCCCGCTTTGACGATTAATTCTAGATCTGCCCGTGGAATGGCGAAGACAGTGATGGGTGTTCTCAACTTCTTTGTTTTTTTAAACATTTTTTTTTTTTCAGATACGTTTGTTCAACTGTTCACTTTTTCAAAAAGTTATCCTTGAATTTGCAAATTGTTATACTTAATAAACTCAGCTGTTTTATCCACCAAGTATTATAATTAAGTAATTGTTAATATTTCAGCTTCCATTATGGATTTTCTTCAAATCAAACTGTCCGCATATCGTTAAAACGCAAAGGTACTCGTTGGTTCTTTGTGCGATATTTTTACCATTGAAATTGTTAAATCTTCTAATGCATAGAATCGGAAATATGTCATATTAATATTTTCTTCATACTGCTTCTCGTCAGGGTTATTTTAATGTTCACATTCGCAAAATTGAACGGTGGGAGTGCACTTCAGTATCTGTGTGGCTTTGTGGAAATTGCATCCAACTCTTTTAATTGCATTATAATTGTTCAAACTCCTATTAACAAATGTACTCTTTGACAACCTATTGGAGGTTTTTAATATCCATTAACAGAAACAGGCATTAAATGAACATGAATTGCGTGATATGAGCAATTTCTTTTTTTTTTTCCTGAAAAAAAAAAAAAAATCCCACATTGCAGTTGAGTATGATGGTTCGTTTTGATAAGCAAATATTTGATGATCCTAGCACCTATTTGTTAATGTTTTTTTAGTTGTTACCCCGGGGCTGTTAATGATCTGATGTTATAAAAATTATAGTTTACAGACAGAAAATACAAAACTAGAAGAGAGAGATCAATAATGTTTTTATTCCCTTTGTAAATTTCGAAAGGCATATTTTCTGAACGGTTATTCATATCCTTTTGTTGTTATAAAAACAAAGACCAAACATGTACAGTGGCGTATCCTGGGGGGGACAAAGGGGGCGCTTGCCCCCCGGGTAGCCAAAGGGGGCGCCAAAAAGAAGGAAGAGAAAAAGGAAAGGGAGAAGAAAGGAAAGAGGAAGGAAACGAAAGAAAATTAGAGATGGAATGGGAGGAAAGGAAAAGAAAAAGTAAAATAAAAAGGGGGAAGGGGACAACTAAAGGGGAAAAGATAGAAAAGCTTATGGCGAAAGGAAGAATCTGTAAGGGAAAGCTAAGGAGCGCCTTTGGGCGAAGATGTGCAACAAAAATGAGAAAAGAGAACGTATAAAAATTTTAAAGGAAGGGGCGCCAAACAGAAAAAATAATAGCGATAAACGAAGGGGTGGTGAAATAAATGGCAAAGAAAAGTGAAATAAGACAAATAAAAAAAGGTGCAGCAAAAATGAGAAAAGAAAAGAAAAACGGATAAAAAAGGGCGCCAAAAAGGAACAATGGTTGAGAAAAAGTCTAAGGAATTAAAGGGGCGCTAAAATTGCAAAGGAATTTGGAGCTAACGAAAAATAAAGGGCGTCAAAAACTGAAACAAAACGAAAAGCGGTTGAAAACAGTTTAAGGAAAAGGACGCAAAGATTAATAAGGGGTGTCAAAACAAAAAGAAAAGGGCTGAATAATAAAGGGGCGCGAAAACAGCAACTGAAACTGACAAGAAAAGGGGGATATAGAAACAAAATAAAGGGGCGTCAAAACAGAAAAGCTTCGGAAAGGAATGAAATGTCCCACTTTAGTGCGACTTGGGGTGTCTGAGGGGGCCCTGAGAGCAATATTTTAGGGGGGGATTGCCGACAAAACTGTCAATTTGCCGACACAATTTCAAGAATTTTCCGGCTCGCTGCGCTCGCCGATAACTCTATTTCTGTGGATGTTATGCATATTCAAGAAGACGTGGCATGGGGTGCCCAGGGATGCAAAAAGTTGTTCTTTCCTCGGGAGCAACATGCAATGTTCACATAGACACCTACAAGACTTTTAACCATTTCCTCGGAGCGGCGCTCCCAGCTCCTGCATTTTTTGCACCCCAGGGGCGCCAAAAGTTCATCGTCAGTTTGCCCCCCGGGGTTTGTCATCCTGGATACTCCTCTGATGTAATGTTTCCTACTAAACTCTACTTCTGAATTGCATTTTTTACGAAGCGATCCACAATGTTTAGTCAAGAATAGTCTGACATAATGAAAAGGTGAGAATTGAGAAAGGTCTTTTTTTTAACTTACAAAAGTATATGAGTTATCGTTTGCGGAAGGACATGGTAGCAAGAATTCTGATACTTATTTGTTTATTTTTATTTATTTATTCCACTTTTCCACTGGCATATAAATGAGTTGAAACATAAAATATTGCACATAATACAAACAAGGATAAAAATTTAAAAGTCCAGTGAATGGCTAGAGCAAACAGGTGCGTAGCACCTCTAGAACCGCCCCACCAGCAGCCAAAAAGGGAGGGAGAGGAAAGACTAACCAAACAAGGAACATTAAACTAGTCTGCATCCGGGACAACGACAAAATGAGGTCCAAGTACAAATGCAGGATGGATCAAAGGATTCGGCAAACTTTGACTTGTAGAATTCAGAAACTTGGTGTTTGAATGAGACGACAGAGTTGGTCAATCTGATAATAATTGAAAGTTGGTTCCAAATAGGAACAATGCATTGAAAGAAAGGTGACTTGTGAGACTCAGTTTTGCAGAATTGACTGGTCAATTGCAAGGGGTCTGAAGATGATCTAGTGGTGGGACGGTTCTGTTTTCCTGAGTTAAAAACCTCAAACTCATCTACACTTAAGTCATACATACCTAGATGACACCTAAAAATACACAGGTCATTCATTTCTTTTCTATAAGACAGAGGAAGAAGAGAAAGATCAGATAGCCTTGTTTTGTAATCACTTCCTGGGTAGCCGAGAATAAATGTTGTGGCCCTTCTCTGGATCCCTTCAACAATACTGATGTTACGTTTGGAGGTGCCGCTCCAGAGGCAACTACCATATTCCACATGGCTACGTACAAGGACAGTATACAGTGTTTCAGAAACATTTTGAGGAGTATTAAAACCAACAGCTCTTTTGATCATTCCAAGTTTTTTGTTAAATACCAACCATTCTGTTTATGTGATCATTCCAGACAAGAGTTGAGGTTATGTCAAAGCCAAGGTCTTTAATTGTACTAACACGGTCTAAAACAGTCCCATTCATTTTATAATCATACTCAATTATATTTCTGCGTTGGTAATGGATATAATTTGACATTTTGAAGGGTGGAAATGAAGGTCCCACATTTTGCTCCAGTTATAGAGAGCATCAATGTCTACTTGCATTAGATCACAATCAGACTCATCAGTAATATTCTTATAACACTTGGAATCATCTGCAAAAAGAGCTAAAGTGGAGTTCTGGGCAACTGGGCATGTCGTTGATGTGCAAAAGAAAAAGCATTGGCCCCAAAATTGAACCTTGAGGCACACCTGACACCACAGGAAGCCAATCAGAATTATCCCCATCAATTACAACCCTCTGTTTCCTACCAGTTAAATAAGCTCGAAACCAATTGAGAAGTTCAGAGTGAATCCCGAATGACTGCAGTTTGTGAAATAATAAAGTGTGACAAACACTATCGAAGACCTTAGAGAAATCTAGGTATATCATGTCGACTTGCCCAGAGTTGTCCAGAATAGAACTAACTTCATGAAAGACTGATAAAAGCTGGGTAACAGTTGAACGACCTTTTACAAACCCATGCTGCAAATGGTATAATTGGTCTTTAATTAATGGAAATACAATATCAAAAACTGCCCTTTCCATCACTTTCTTAAAAATACATAATAGTGACACTGGTCTATAATTCTCGGCTAGTTGTTTGTCACCTTTTTTTTATAGACATGAACTACATTGGCTCTCAACCAGTCCTCTGGCATAACTCTTAAGGACAGATTAAATATGTGGCACAAGGGAGAAACAATTCGATGTGCACACTCTTTCAAGACCCTAGGAGATATCCCATCGGGTCCAACAGCTTTAGAGACATTAAGGCTAACTAAAATCTCCAGAACATCACCTTCAGCTATCTGGATACTGCCCAAGGATGGTAGCTGAGAGCCAAGTATGTCCAGCAAACGAACACATGGATTTGGCTGGGTAAAAACAGAGTAAAAATATTTGTTAAAAAGAGTTGCTTTGTCCAAGGCAGTCGTAGTAGAAATATCCCTCCAACTTCTGACACTTTGACTTAGTCTTAGTTCTAAAATATGTCCAGAATCTCTTAGGATTATCAACAACTGAAGCATCAAGACTGTCAACGTAACCATTGAACTTAACTACAAGCAGATGTTTGCAGTTTCTTTCTCAGTCTACGAAAAGTGGCCCAATAGCCCATTAGCCTTGTTCAAGGCTGTCTGCTAAAAATCGACAAACTTGCTATTTTTTTTGACATTTATTCTCATTTATTTTGAATATTATGTTTGCAGGTTTGAAATCAGTGCTTTAGCATTGAAGGGGCTACCCTGTTTAGAGAGATTCAATTAAAAAAAATAATAAATTGGTATACTCCTTGGTGGTCTGTTGTGCACACTGGATCTAGGAGCCTGCTTGTCTGGGTATAAAACCACAAATACCTATTGTGGTCAGGTGCAGTGACTGTGCTACTCAGGGCGACAGCCTTGTTCTAATTGCTTTGTGGTTTTAATCTTCCCTGTATAAAACTCATATCATTTTTTTTTGCAAATGCAGAAAAAAGCTTACAGATAGAACAAGGCGCTCTGCCTGAGTGGAATTTATTGAACTTGCTATTGGAAGGCTGCAAGCATGGAACATAGGCCAGGTGGAATTAGAGCCATCAAGTTAGGTGCTTGATAAAGTGAGTTTTTGCCATGGTATTGCTATTTCTTTAGTTTTAGAGAGGGGAATATGCTCCACTCCTCTGTGACATTATTTGTATCAGACGTGTGAACCAGTGAATGAAGTTGGTAGAGCGCCTTGAACAAGGCTAATAGCCCATAAGCTGCCATCATCAGATTTTCCGTTCGTTGCACCCAATTAGTGATTAATTTTCCCATATATCACCTTGAAGGGGATGTCCCTCTGACCAGGATTAGGTATGTTTCCGCCCCGAAAAGCTACACGTTAGCGTGTCCTGCCCATTTCAAAATGGCCGCCATTGTTTCATGTAAAACCGCCATTATAATTTCATTACAGATAGAAATTTTATCCACGACAACACGAAACCGAGTTTTTAACTGCCTGAAGGTGGCTTAAACATCTAGGCGTCCAAGATGGCCGCCGCATGGAGGCATATTTTTCTTACTGAACTTAAAATGGTAAATTGTTGAAATAAGAACCTTGGTGATATTTTGGGAGCTCCAAAAAGAATTTATGGCATTTATATTTTACGTACAGGCTTGTTTTAAAGATGGCGGTGATTATATTCGCTCAAGTGTACGAAAATTAGGAAGAAAAGCAGCCCTACCCATCTTTTCGACGTTATTAAACAACACTTTCTAATAATGACCCTAAATCATTTCCAAGATGTAAAAAGTATTAAAGTGGGGTATGGACTTGTCCTAGAGAGTGCCGTCACTATAGCTGGGTACAACTTGGGTCATATAACGTAGTTTAAACTCTGTAATAGTTCATAGGAAGACAGACAACAGCTCATATCAACCTGATACAATAAAATCATAATAAATGGGTGTGGACTGTATTTAAGGACTACTCAGTGGTGTCATAGGTGTTTCCCAGTAAAAATAAAAAATATGCTTATGAAGAAGTGAAAAAATGTCTATATGTAGAAGGAAATTTAAATATGGTGACCTAAGTTTCTTTCGAGCACATCAAGCGCTATCTTTGTTTCTGACTTGTATCACAGGCTCCTCTCTCTCTCTGCTACCTAGATCAGCTTCCTTCCCAGCGTCAACTAGTGTTGAGTGGTCTGCAATTATCCAGAAGTACGAGAAAAAATTGCGGGAAAATGTTATCAATAGTTCTCGTTATGGTTCTTATTATGTTGAAAAAGATGTGCAGGGGTGTTTTTCTTCTTGATTTATGTCCCCGGGTATAACCGCCGCCAACATGAGTTATGATCATGTCCGCAATACACAAATATTATTAAATCCCTTTTTGTTGCTCTCAAAATATTATTCGCATTCTTACCTCATCTATTTGGCAATTTTAGTACATTTAACAAAACATGCCTCCTACCGGCGGCCATCTTGGACTCTAGGTCCCAGGAAATGCAAATAGAATTGATGTGGTTTGTGTCAAGTCTACAAGGAGGGGCGAGAAAGCATTCAATATTTGGGTTGGTGATGACATCAATAGTGACTATTGATTTTTCAGAGAGTAATAGAAAATTCCAGGTGACTGGTGTGAATCTATTCATGGCACTGACTGAAATCAATAGTTTCACTAATGATGTCACTGGTAGTGTATTCTTTTTTGTGGCCCTGTTTATTGGAATGGAATGCCCCGTAAAGATTTGGACTAGGTATATCATCTCATTTCCTGGGACCTTTAAATGTTTAAGCCCGCTTCAGGAAGGTAAACTTTATTTCGCTTAGCCTGGATACAATTCCTATCTAATGAAAATACAATAGCAGTTTTTCATTAAAAACAATGGTGGCCATTTTGAAATAGGCAGTACGCGCTAATGTGCAATTTTCTGGGCGGGAAACTACCTAATCCTAGTCAGGGGACACCCCCTTCAAGTTGATATATTGGAAAATAACACCCGGTGGGTATTTGCAACAAACTCGAATTCTAAAATTCCATCTGGACCAAATTTTCGTTCTCACAACCAAAATAATCATTCTTGCAGTGTCTGGCGGAGTCTCGTGATTGTATTGTGGAGTGCCAATGTGTTCTCCATTGTGCCAATTAATGCATCACCTACTTCATCGCCAATATCCAGTCGCATCGTCTACCGTCACGATTTATTCCGTGTATGTTTAGGGATTCACACGTATATAACATACCCAAAACTGATTGAGTGTAAATAAACCATTATTTTCAAGTAAAATTATGAGTTTAACCATTACCGATGTACAAATGTACAACTTATGTAATGATGATATAATTGGATTATTTTTAGTTTAAATTTCACTGAATATTGTAAGGGCCGCAAAACAACCAAGGATTTCTTTTTTTTTTAATATTTCTAAATGCAACTTGTTTTATGACTACAATATATTTTCAATATCTTCGCATTTATATTTTAATGTCACTACGATAGTGAAAGCTAGTGAAAAAGCATTCACTTTTATAATTACGTTAATAACGGGAAAAACGTACTCTCGCAAATTGTCAAGGTTGCTAATTCCTGTAATTATTAATGCCTATATGTCAGGACGATCAGTATTTAGGCCATGGAAAATTTACACACTTGTCAGATTGGAGATGAAATATCACGAAAACATGGGGTACCACACAAAATGCTAACTCTTTCGACGCTATCAATTTCTGTATAAGTTCATGAGTTATAAACACAAGACAGTGTGAAAGAATAAATTAAAAATTTCACATACCCACATTTTAGGAATCCGAATATTTCGGTGATACTAATCACCGTCATCAGCGGGTGGAAGCTGAATTTTGTGCGACAAGGTCCGCCTTCTTATTCCTGACAATCCGAAAGATCTTCTGTCAGACAGCATCCAGCGTTTACCCGATTTTTTTTTTAGTCTGGAGCAATGTGGGGCCATGTAGTTTGTGGCAGTGGATCAGCGCTCGCCTCATAAGATAAGGTTGTGGGCGAGCCCTGCTGTCGCCAATGTGTTGTGCACTTTTGGGCAAGGCACTTTACCAACTCGCTTACCTCTCTCCACCCAGGAGTATAAATGGTCACCGTGGTCATATAATACAATTTCCGTGTGACTGAGTGTCCTACCACCCATCGTCTATTGTGTTCTCCTCCATTGAGCTCTGTCTCATCATTTGTTTCAGCACTGTACCCAAAGGCCTCGTCTACAAGCTCACAGTTTATTCCGACATGTTTCTATGGTAGCTAGGACACTCTCTCAATGGGGCCAACTCAGTTTCTTTACAACCCGGCATATGCTGGTAATTCAAACAGACTCGATGTGCGGGAGGGAGTGGCGAACCCCCCACAGCAACATTATATGAGGAGTCTGGCCCAAACCCAATGACAGAGAGATTGGCATTCCGCCTGCGGGCGCACCATTTGCGTTTTTTATTCTGGACAATGGTGCAATACCCAGCTCTCAATGAACCTTTTGTGACTGGCAGTATGAGGGGGAGTTGCATTGCCCAAGTCACCAGTGGGACCATAGATGAAACGTGAAGCCGATCTACGGACAAAGAAGGAAACACTTCACTGGGCTCTACTTGGTGGAATTATCCAGAGAACATGTAACCACATTCCTCAACAGACCATCATCAATCGGAAAACAGGCATGTTTAAATGCTGCATTATGTCATCATTGCAGATGTAGCAACATTGACTACTGAGTCTGCACCCAATGACAAAACAATTAAGGTTGTTTTGTTTGAAACATGCATTTCAAACATTACCTCGTTCATAAAAGTATATGCAAGAAAAATGACTTTACCACAAAATATGTAAAGTTTAACATTTTTTACAATTTGTCTGCGTATTTGCGGTTTATTTTTGCCTATGCGTGGATGTTTTATGCTTTATTTATTCCGACTGGCAAATAAATAAAAGAAAAGACAAATGATTCGTTGTTTAAATTGGGAATTTCCTGGTTCAGACGTATGAATAATATAGTTCTACTTTTTCCTAAAAAATCTTCATTTTTGTGTGTTTTGATATCAAAATTGTATTGTGACAGAGCCCAATGTTCCTATGTTTAAATTTTTCATCATCCACTTCATAGGTGAGGCTATGTGCAACGAAATGTCATTGAAATTTTTAGGATGGATTAACTTATTTTTTTGGAACTTCCCTTATGTTGAGATATAATGGCGGGCACAATCAGGATCCATTTTCTAACTCATATTATTACAGTCTCCGCCAGAAATATTGTTGAGCAATCGCGTGTTTGGTGATGATATTCGTATACATATCGTCACTGATTCCGCAAAGAGGCTATTCGACCAAATTCACCTTTTGGAGTTATCGGCGATTAAAGTTGTTTCGAAATGAATGTAAAGAAAAAAGTTGGGGGGACACAAAAAGTGAGGTAGAAGGAGATGGAGAATGGCCCAAAATCAATCCTTTCAAAAGTACATTAAAAGCGGATTATCCATTGTTAAAATCAACAAGATTGAACGTGTTGAGATTATCCCTTTGAGATTTACATAGGAGATCCGACTTTACCACCGACAGGACTGAAGCAGAATTTAAACTCTGGTGACCTGCCTGTACCTCGGAGATTTGTTTAAAATCAAATATTCCAACCTTTAGCAAAATTCACTTAATACCACCTTTGTCGTATTGTAACGTCTCTTGTGTGAATAAAACTACGAAATACATTCAAATTGAATATTGCTATTGTATGTTCAGTGCATTTTACAATTATAAGTTTCCCAAATCATGATAATGTTTCCCCTTTACATGTTTCTTTAGTATTGCAGTGGAAATGCGGGGGTTTTGAGTATAAAAAAGCAAAAAATAATCGTTGGTCTGAGTTGAATACATTTTTTCTTTCATGTGATAAGAGAAGTATTGCGAAAAGGAAGGCAGTCTTTTTACTCTTAGACAGTGTGCGTTGGTAGTTGTTTCACAGGCGGTCACTGACCTTTCTCACACAAATAACTCATCTCAGACGACAGTAAATTTTTATTCTAAGTTGGTTCGCATTTGTTTACTACATCTCTATATCTATCTAACGGCCGCAGCCGAGATGCTGTTCACCATGTAGCGCCAAATGTCCCTGTTTGTCATTAAGTTGGGGATGTCAGATGGATCCTGCTGGATGTCTCGAGCAATCACATCAATGTAGTTAAGGGGCGACGACCCCTGTTTTGGCATGGTAACTTCCAACATGTGACGTCTGTGACTACGTGATCAATCGCACGATTACAGTGACCGGCAAATCGTGCACGGCGTTTGGAAACAGAAGATGAAATTGGAGGGATATCTCTATCTATCTGTGCTTTCGTCTTGTGCTCACGTCAGGATATGTTTTGTACTCGCATAAGAAGCTTGGTATAGGTGTCATCCAGTCTGTCCTGTAGCACTTTCTTCATGGTCCAGGTCTCAGATCCATATAACAGGATACTCTCTACACAGGCTCTAAAGAATTTCAGCTTGGTTGAATTGAAGATACCAGATTGCCATAAGTGGTGTAGTTTATTGCAGGCATTCCAAGTTTGTCATTTGCGTGACAGGAAGTCTTTCTTGCTGTCGGCAACATATGACCCTAGATATTTGAAGTCCTTGACCTCTTTGAGTTGGCTACCATCTGTTGTGCAGAGAGGTTGATGGTCATCTTCCTCATTGACAGTCATATACTCAATCTTCTTGGCGTTTAGATGTAGACCGAATTTGTCTGCAGCATCCTCAATTAAGTGATGTTGGTAGATCTTGTGCACCACATATCAGATCAGCTGTTAGAGCTAGATCATCTGCGTAGTCAAGGTCTGTGAGATACTGACTGTGGTGACGTCTAGAACGCTTGGGTTTGATGGTGAGTCCTTTGTCGTTCATGATGTCAAGACCCTGTCTGGGGATGTAATCAACCACGACTACAAAGAGATAAGGAGCAAGAGTATCTCCTTGGAGGATTCCAGTAGTTGTTAGGAACTCCTTTGTGGGCCCATCCATGGTCTGCACAAAGCTATATGGGTTATCAATTGCCTTGACAGTCTCATCTGGGCAATGTGAATGTTTTGTATCGCCATCTCTTTTTTGAGCACAAAGTATCATTGACTTACAGACTGATTCTTCGTCTTTCATTCAGACTGATTCTTCACAAAATATCTTGCTTTTTTATACTAATCAAAGTCCTTTCCCTTCATAATATTTTAACCAATTAGAAAGTTACATCTCATAGAGTTCCGGACTTTTCTTAACCAATCAGAATGTTCTAAATGACTAAAATTTCTTTGAAATGTGGGCCCATCCCCAGGTAGTAGGATGTTTAGGATGTTACATGGATAGCCAGCACTTTTAATTCTTGTGTAGTGTGGGGCGCTGAAATGTTGGCGTTTGTGCGCATTTACAATTACAATATTGACGTTACGTGTGTATTGGGGTGTTTTGTTGCAGTTGGTCGTTTGTATGTGTGTCTTGGACCCGAGCCGCTAAGTATCATGGGTAGGGCGCATTTGTCACATGTGGCCAAGATTTATTGCCAAGTTCCCGGAACTTTCAGCCCACAGATACTACCCATTCTGGTTTTGCGATTTATGGAATGCACTTACGTTGCTGATCGTCTATTTTGATCTAGAGTTAGCGAGTGGAACAACCTGTGACCGCTTTGATAAATTTAAAACGACACAGAACTTGATATTTTACTTCATAAACTTAATATCTATGTGATTGGTATCAGAGGCTTTACGAACAGTTTAGATAAAAAATTACCTCTTTGGTAGAAAATAAAGGATTTCATTCAAAAATATCTTATCTGCAACAGCAAATGTTAAATGTGGAGTTCCACAGGGGTCTATTTTGGGACCCCCAATTATTCTTATTATATCTCCAACGTCCCTTAAACTTTCAAAACCCACCTGGCAAAAAAAAACACACACGGAGCGGACCCCTGCCTTGGTCATTGGTTTAGTACAGAATTGCTCCTAGATCTGACAACAAAATTACCGCTACCTCACTTTTTGCGTTGATTGTCAGATTTTCCTCTAGGGACGTTAGGAATATATTAGACCTCCCAGCATGCTTCTAAATACCCTATTTTATTTGCTGACGACACAAACATTCATTTTCACATGACCCTAAAACATTGAAAACAATGTAAATACTGAATCAATTAGCATTTCCAATTGGTATAAGTTATCTTTCAACATTAAAAACAAATTACGTGATATTTTAGAAAAACATTAATAAACAATACATTATGACTAAGCTTAAAATAGATAATACACTGATTAAGTGCAACGAGAGATTTTGAGGCACCCAAATATTGTGTCATAATAGTATTTCATAATAGATCATAAATTTGGTAGAATTTTTAACATGTATTTGGCTACAGAAATATCCTAAAAGAGAGAAAAGAAGGTTATTTTTATATGCTTATATTTCAATATAAAACATGGGGTGAATTTCGTATTTGCTCCTATACGAAATTAGAAATTTCACTATTTTCATACCAAAGAAACATTTCTCAGCTTAATCCTTTCAGATAGGGATATTTCTTATGTAAAGCTTTACATCAGGACAAAAATCAGTACTTTTGATTTTTTAGGGATACCTGATATGTGAAATCTCTCGTTGCACCTTTAAGCAAGTAGGGACTACTAAATTGCCATACTCTCTGCCAGAATTGTTCAGAGTTATTTACCGTGCGCCAAGCGTGACGTGCGTCAACACGGAAGTGAATACCGATTGGCTTGCTGAGTAGGTCGGCGATCCCTATTGGTTAAACGCGCACGAGGCTACCCGTAGACTCCACCCCTTTTTATGCGCGCGAGTTGCCCACCTCTGAACTATTCTGGCAGCAACTTTAGGCTTACTCTTTGATTACAATTTATCACGAGTCACTGAAAACATTCAATAATTTTGCTGTTTCTAACTACTTCTTTTCTTATGGGGCAATGATATGGACCGATTCCAACAAGGCATCTGAATCCTCTTTTCACTTCAAAAATAATTATAAGAACATGCACTATAGTAGACTCAACCCACCGTGTCACCTCTTAGTACTTCCTAAGAAAGTAGGCTTAAAACCGTTTTAAGGTCACCCTAAGGGTAACACAAATTTAAAATGCACAGATGTTCTCTCAAATCGCTCAATTCTTCATGTTAACCTTATATATAATGGTAAAATTAATGCTATGTGATTTCCGATTCCTTTCAATTGTGGATTTAATTAATGGCCTCTGTCGGCCTCTGTTAGGTATCTTTGAGCTGATTAATTCCTTACTCAGAGATTTCGAAATATATTTTTTTGTGTATATATGAAAAATTGTCAACTTGAACTAAAGATAGTAACCTAAAAAGCACAATCCCGAAATTTGGAGATAATCGGATTTTTTCGTTTTGATGCAGTAAACATTTATGTGTAGTATTATGTCCCCTAGGATACTGTGGATAACACAATTCCGGATCCGGAATTTTAAACAAAGTTGTGATTTTCTATATGAAGGAATTCGATTTAAGCTTAAGGATTTCACACAGCATCTAGTATATGGACAGCCATTATGTCACATGCAAAAACAAGACTTTTTTTGGAAATTAGGGGCGCCCCTCCTCAGGAAATTCCTGTTTATTTCCGTTTTAAGGTGTTGTTCCGATTTATGTGTCTTGTGTTCTCCTACTTGATATGAGAGCCTGGCCACTTGCACATACACCCGCATCAAGTACCGTGGAAACAAACTTGCGCTTTTGATGGTAGACGCATAATGCATGTTTGCAAAGCCATATTCACTACTGTGCTAATAAAAGTGGTAACCCTAAACGGGGAAAACGGCGGTTTTTTTTTTTATATCTTGGAATGAAATGGATTCGGGCCTCAAGTCAGGACGACATGAGAAAAATCGGCCTTTCATCTGAGATCAAAATCGTACTACTTCCGGTAAATCATGGGGTCCCAAAGACGATCGGAAACGCCCCTTTAACATTCCCATATAAGGGGGGGGGCGTAACATTGTTCAAATTTGAAGTGGTACAAACCGTTTTTTCCTGTCATGGGGTTTTTGTTCCGAAAGGTTTTTAATCCGAAGGATCATTGTTCCGAAGGGTTATAAGTCCGAAAGTTCGTTGTTCCGAAAGAAAGAAAGTAAGGTCATTGGTCTGAGAGTTTTTTGTTCCGATAGTTATTTGGTCCGAAGAGTCGTCCGGTCGAGACCTTCGACCAACGACCTTTCGGACCACAAAGGGCTATCGTACCAAAAAACCGGATTAAAGACCTTCGGATCAAAAACCCTCGGACCAAATGTATTCCGAGCAATGATTCTGAATTTAAAATTCTGTACGACCCCTCCCACCCATTGGTAAGTGGCTTAGTACTTGGGAAAAATATTATGATTGTGAGCACAGCATGAAAATATTTCTTATATATTCGGGTGTTCGTGAAGGAGTTTTGTTTTGAAGGGTCATTTGGTCCGAAAGGTTTAAGGGGGTATGGGGCCGAACTGATTCAAAAATTTTTCTAATTTTTTAACTTTGTGTTTTGTTTTAGTGTTTAATTATGTAGATTGTAATCTACAAGATGCTTTTTATTCGATCGTAATTGGACATTCGGTTCCCGAGATATAGCGGATCAAAGTTACGTATTTTACGCAAAATTGCCAAATGCTCATCCCTATATTTTATCATGTGAAAAATTTCCAGGGGTTATATTTAAGATATTTTAAAAGATATTATTTATGAACTATGAACCTTTATTTTGGGCTAATTGAAGTAAATAATACTCATATTATCCTTTCCATAATTTAATTATTAATTGTCCCCCGGGTAAGTGATTTTTGTGTATTTTATTGTTTCCTACCCTGCGATATTTGAAGACAATTATTTTAAAAATTAATACACGGACAATGATCACCTATTTCGATGATCTTTCATTATAATTATGATAATTCTTATACATGAAATTAAAAAAAATAATTCCATATTTCACACCAAAAGCGCCTCATTTTGTCTAAATGTTTCGAGGCCTATAACTTGTTTCGTTAAAATACGTAAACATCCAAAACGAGAACAAACGTAACTAAGAGAACTTACATGCTATGAACATTAAATTTGGCCAACCATATTAAGCAAATACCGGCCTAAGGAACCATGAAGGCCGAATTTTCAAATTGTGTTCCAAATTCAAATTACGCCATGAATTATGCGATTGGTCGAATTGCCGGTTGCCATGGCACGGTATTAAAATTCGGCTTCCTGGTTCACTGCGTATTTACCTCTGCTATGTCACCCAAGTTCGGTCCCAGTAGCATGTTTGGTACGTAGTCCTTCATTCTAGTGTTTAGAGTACCTAGCCAATCAGAGTCCTTACGGTGTTACCATGGCAACCAGTCGCAAAAATTGTCATGGCAATTTTAAAACTTACTTTGTGACATGGCTACAATATGATATATAACATGTATATACCACTATTTAGTAAATTAAGAAAAATTCATTTCAAAGGTTCACTGCTTCAGACCCCATACCCCCCCCCCCCCCTTAATTCCGAAGCCACCCATTATGGCCAATGACCTAATATGATCTAGTATCGTCACATCGAATTCTATTGAATTGATAAAGCATACAATGGAATCGTCGGTACCCCCCACAACTTTTAATGAACTTACAGGAATAAAAAAATCCTAGTATCGTAGAGGCATTTCTTAAGATGTTTGTCGGTTAACTTGCTGTCTAATAACCCTACGTCTAGCCCCAATAGATACCCATATACTCCCTAAGGGTAACACGACCCACTGCCATAGAAAATCGATGTCAATGAAATGACAGTGGTGTGTTACTCTTATTAGAAGATCCAGTTGGGACTATCCTACGTCCACTATCCGGATAACCCCACTACCGAAGTTACTGTCAGTAATGTAACACTATCCTATAGCAACGACAATATACGAGACAAATTTGTGAGTATATAGGGTACAAATTAACAACATTTTGAATGAGAGGTGTCTAGATGAGCACGGGAATATCCCTCGATTTTTTTACTGATGGGAGATACTTCTTCATTGAAAGGCTCAGCAACCCTGCCCCCAAAGCATGACATCCGGACTTTTCACGGGAAACGTGTATCATTGTATCATAGAGAACAAGCTTACTTCCATGCATCCACCTTCAGATAAGAATGGTCAGGAAACTAAGGCCCAAATAGAGCTGAATGGAGCCATAGTCAATTACAGCAAAGATACTCTATTGGATTCGTCGTCCTCTGATGATCAGTCATCTCCGACTCTTATTGACAGGGGTAGTGTCATCCACACTGCTAACAGCTTTCTTGTTTTAGCTGACAGTGATCCTAAAAAGAATCACCATAATTTCCCGGATATCGAATCTCGGTTAAGCCATATCCGATTCATCGAAATCCGAAAGAACGAGATCTCAACACCAAAGAAAGATGAAGGTATCAAGGTCGGAGGCCAAGAAGTCGGTGCTACTCTAATCTCGCATTAGTCGTCCTGGCTACAAACATCTCGCGAGACCCGAATTCCTTTCGGGCCCAAATCCATGAAGGATTTTAAGGCACCCGGACCTGATGGTCTGGCCATTAAATTCTACTGGGACAAATTTCAGATTTTTATTCGATTTGTTTATGGAATCTTTACCAAAAGTTAAACTCTCTTCTTCTCAATCTCGAGCACTCATTAAATTATTCCTAAAAGGGGATAAAAAATTATTTTAAAAATGGCGACTCTTAGCATACAATAGTTTTCCAGAAATACTCTCCACGCCTCGTCCAAAAAGACTACAAACTATTCTTCCTAGCGTAATTAGTAATGATAAAACCGCCTTGTTAAAGGGAAATCTTGTGAAACCATTTGGTTAGGGACTAAATCAATACTCCACCGGCGGGCATTTTCCTTCCCGGTTCTGCCCCTTCTTCCTGCCAGGTTTCAGGTGGTTAATTTAATCTCTCAATCTTCTGAATCCTTTAATCCCATGAAGTAATTCAGCAAACTCAATGAATTAATTGCACGCGCGCGGACCGCAGAACCGGAAAACGCCCTCCAGTTGAATATTGAATTCGTCTCTAAATTATGACATAATTAGTATAGATTTTTTTTCAAGAAACTTATTTGTTAGGTGGCCATTATCATTTTAGATTTTTGAAAAAGCTTTCGATACCTTGAAAGGAATTTACTGGTAGCGATGCTTAAACAAATTTAACGTGGATCCAATTTCATAAAATATATAAAATGTATATATCCCCGAACGCCCTAGAGAACAAATCTGTCGATGGCCTCAAAAAGGGCCAATTTCACCGACTCCAAGGCAGGGGGTCTGCGCTCCGTGATTTTTGCAAAAGTGCATTTTGATGGGTTCATTGGGCTTTAGGGATATACAGCAAATACTCCGCTTGTTTCTCCAATAGAGGATGGCACTGAATCTTACAGGGCATCCTCAAGGTGTTCCCTTTCATTTTGGAGAAAGGAGAAAGGAAAATAGGGTAGGGAAAAGGAAGAGCAATGGGTAAAGTCATGACCTGTGTGAGTCGAGTCACGAATAGACAGGTGAAAAGAATGGGTAAAAGGGAGCAGGTGACAGAGTAGCAAGAATCAGGCAAGAAATGAGCGAGAGGTGTGGGGGTGGTAGCGAAAACAAGAGCTTTAGTAGGATTATTTGTTATATCAGTGGAAATTCTAGCCTGTATATCAGAAACAAGACAATATTAAGGGTTTTACTATACCTTATAAATACCGTTTGAACCACTTCCGTATGCTGAAATGAAAATCGGTCAGGTGGCGACGAGACAACAGTCTTACAAGAGAGTCTCAATAAACGTACGAAGGTATTAAAACCGTTAAGTGGTTTAGTCGATTGTCGGTTTGTTTTTGTTAATCGAGCGAACTAGATGTTTTTTTTAAAGCTAAGTCCCAACCATGAGCTACCATATATATGACCATGACGGAGTATTAAGAAATTTAATATTCGTTTACCTCTATTTATTAATAATACAATACGACCCACCAATTGGTTTTAAAATTTAGTCATTTTAAGTTGATTTCAAATTAAGTGAGACTTCTTAGCAATTTTGATGAGGGTGGATTATTGATGGAAGTTTAATCCTTGGCCAGGTAGAGACTAAGCATTTGTTGCCATTATCATTACATATTGTGTGAATTGGTACAAATTACTGCACATAAACCGCTACTGAACTGATGAATTTACAAAATACGCCTCCCCGTCCTCGTCCAAAAGCTACAACCTATTCTTCCTGCGTAATTAGTAATGATAACACAGCCTATGTTAAAGGAAATTCATTTGGTGCAAACATTAGGTTAGGGACGCAAATCAATACTCACACGGCGGGCATTTTTTCCGGTTCTGCCCGGGTCAGGTGGTTTATTTATCCGCTCAATCTTCTTATCCTTTAATCCGATTAAGTAATTCAGCAAACTCAATGAATTAATTGAATCGCGCGGTACTGGGTCAGAACCGAAACGCCGCCAGTGGATATTGAATTCGTCCCTAATTATGACATAATAGTATAGATTTTTTTTCAAGAAACTTATTTGTTAGGTGCCATTATCATTTAGTATTTTTTAAAAGCTTTCGATAGCCTTGAAAGAAATTTCATGTAGCGATGGGCTTAAACAAATTTTAACTAAAAAATTAAAAAAAAAAACTGATAAAATTATATATCACCTAACGTCCCTAGAGAAATCTACGATGGCCTCAAATAGGGCCAATTTCACCACCCGAATCCAGGCAGGGGTCCGCTCCGTGATTTTTTTCAAAAGTGCATTTTATGTGTTATGGGGCGTTAGGGATATACAGCAAATACTCCGCTTGTTTCTCAATAGAGGATGGCATTGGAATCTTTACAGGGGCATCCGTCAAGGTTGTTCCCTTCATTTTTTTATGTAATATCAGTGTAAATTCTAGCCTGTAATATCAGAACAGAACACTATTAATGGGTTTTGCTATACCTTATAAATACCGTTTGATACCACTTCCAGTAATGCTGAAATTAAAATCAGTCAGGTGGCTGACGATTAGCAACATTCTTACAGAGATTCTCAATAACGTACGAAGGTATTAAAACCGTTAAGTGGTTTAGTCTATTGTCGGTTTGTTTTTGTTAATCGCGAACTATGATGTGTTTTTTCAAGGCTAAGTCCCAACCATGAGCTACCATATATATGACCATGACGGAATTTAAAGAAATTTAATATTAGTTTACCTATTTCTTAATACTACAATACGACCCACTAAATATTGGGTTTTACAATTAAGTCAATTTTATAGTTGATTTAAATTATGTGAGACTTCCTTGCATATTTTGATGAGGGTGGATATTGATGGAGAGTTTAATCCTTGGCCATGTAGAGACTAGCATTTTGTTTGCCATTATCATTAACTATTGTGTGAATTGTACAAAGTGTACTGCACAAAACGGCTTACTGAAACTGATGATTCAGTTCTTGTGTATAGATGGATGAGAACACACCGTTATGAAAAAAGTAAAGTGTTTGATAAGGTCTGGGGAGGCTGTAAGACTCCGACTAGCTGCGAGCTAAAAACAAGCAGCCAGACCTTAATCAAAACTCCATTATTTTTTCATAACGGTGTGTTTTGAACTCTTTATTTTACATAACGTCGAGACCAACTTATGATTTTTATATCATTCAATATATTTCGTTTTGTTTTAAATTCTTGATGCAGCGTTAGGTTTTTTCTTAATTAATGTGCCATCCAAGGTCTAGTCGATAATAGGTTTACTCTCTGGCAGATAACTTATTGTTTGGGAAAGCCGGTCCGATTTAAAATGTCCCATCTGTTGAGAAGATTATAGACAAGTTTGATATTGAAGTAGTCAGTTCAGATACCCTTTCACACTATCTCTGACCCGGATCTGACACAAGAATTTAAGATCTTGATACAGAGTTATCCGCGTTGCACTACCGAATATTGGTCAACGCAGGTTAGTGCTCAAAAAGTTGTATCTGAAAAATAACTTATCTGAGGCAATTCTTAAATAGGCTATATCTTACGGCTATCACTAGCACCCGACTGCGCTTATATGAAGAAAACAAAGGCAGAAATACCCTTCTATTTTATACACTTCTTCAATGTTATTTTTAAATGATATATTCAGTGATCTGGTATTACGGGTAGTATTGTTCAATTATTACGTTTTAAAGAAAAGCAAAATTTTATATTGTCTTTTTAAGATATAATAGAAAAGATTTCCATGACTTTGAATCACAATCTTGGCTGATTCGTAGTCAATATACTTTAGCCAACAAGCAATGGTAATCCAACAATCACAATAAGTTGTATTGAGTCACCAGTTCTTTCCTCTTGTTTATTTCAACAGTAAAAGAGCAAAATGTTTCGATTGTCCCATTAAAAAGTGGAAGGATATTTCATGACTGGCAATCACTACTTTGGTTGAATCGTAATCGACAGATATAGGCCAGATTATCTTAGTTCGTGAAACAGGTGAATCGGGCCACATATTTTCATTTTCAGCCTCCTCTCCCAACTAATCGACGCTGTCCAAAATTTGACGCTGACACAATGGCTTGAATATACTATAATTATAAACATGGACATGTCTATTAAAACTATAATAGCACATTTTTAAAGATGGCCCAATTTTCAAATTTCTGAGATTTATGCACAGTTGTGTTGATAATGCACAAAAGTGGGCATGCATCATAACAGAAGGGATTTTGTAATTAGATTCGTCGATCCCCGGTCCTAATTCAACGGCAGCAGCGCTGCAAAGGTGACGTGTCATTTGGTCTAATCCCAATTGGTCTAATGGCCATTTTCTCTAACTCCAATTGGTCTAATACCATTTAGTCTAATAACCATTTAGGCGAATAACCATTTAGTCTAATAGCCATTTAGTCTAATATTCATCTGGTCTAAAACTCATATAACTCATATAAACAAAATGGTTTAATGCCAATCGGTTTAATACCCAACTGGTCTAATATCCATCTGGTCTAATATCCATCTGGTCTAATATCCATCTGGTCTAATATCCATCTGATCTAACACCCATTTGGTCTACTATCCATCTGGTCTAACATACATCTGGTCTAATATCCATTTGGTCTAATATTCGTTCGGTCTAATATTCAGCTAGTCTAATATTCATTTGGTCCAATACCCATTTGGTCTAATGTCCATCTGGTCTACTACCCATTTGGTCTCGACTATTTTAAATCAATGTTTAAAATCAATTATTTTGGGTTTATCATCCAAGGGATATTAGACCAAATGGGTATTATTAGACCAAGTAGATATTAGACCAGGTGGACATTAGACCAAGTGGATATTAGACGAAATTATATTAAACCAAATGAACATCATTAGACCAATTTGGTTATAGAAAATATGGATATTTTTCGATGAGTTTTAGACCAGATGGATATTAGATCAAATGTGAAAGAGACCAAGTGGTGTTTGTGGTTATTAGACCAAATGGTAGTAGACCAAATGGGCATTAGACTAGATAGGCATTAGACCAAATGGATATTAGACATTCTGGTTTTTTAGATGAATTGGATGTTAGACTAAATGGTTATTAGACTAATTTGGATTAGATCAAATGGTAATAAACCGCTGGAAACAGGAAATTTCTGTCTGTGCATTATGAAATAGCACAATCACAAAATGATCCCAACTTGACTTGCGTCAACCAACGGAACAGCTAATGGATGAGTGTTGACACAGGATGGTGCTGTTTCCCAGCTATTTCATATTGGAAAGACGTTTTCAGCGGCCAAGTTGAATTATTACCGGGTTACGATATTAAGGCTTTTCACACTGAGCCGGTGATCGATCGACTTTTGCGATCGATCGCTATCTGTAGACTTCAAACCAGCCACCATATTCATTGTAATACTTCGCAAACTCTGACACAGATATCGCTGTTGTGCTTCCTCCAATAACAGCGCACATTCGTCCAATAAATGCTCTTATACGTAAGAGTCTATCCGCCATGTTGAATTTCCTTACTCAGTCCGTTCAATTTCATGAACGGAAAAACTCACAATTTCCTGTTGCGAAAACAAACAAGGTGACAAGTCATAATCATTTAAAATATGGCCATGTACCCCTCAGCATATTAAAAAGTTCACTACAACCACTAGCCAAAATGCCCTCAAAGGAGTAGTATCGTGAAGCAACTCAATCCTCCCCTTTTTCTTTGGAACTTTTACATCGAACTATCTTCAAAAAATAACCTCCTCAAAAACCTACTACAACCCCAGGTGGCCATGTGAAAACCACCCAAGCCTAATCTGTTAAACACACCACTATCAACTTGACTCCAACTTTGTTGCCAGTCAACCAAACAACAGGGCTGACTTACCTCATCTTTAAATTCCAGCATTGAAAGGACATACTTAATATAACCCGCCCTATTTTAGCAGCACGCTTAGCATATTATCCTTTCTCTATTCCTCTCATTAACCCTTAATTACAAATGACCCCGGGACACAGTCAAGTGAACTAAATAATGACGGTAAAATCCACTGCATCCCACTTCAACTGGAGATTCACCGTTTCAACATCCATCATCACATTTTTCCTCCGCAAGTTACAGAACAAAGACTTCTGATATAATACGCGTGCCCGACAAACGTGATCTAAGCTAGCCGCTTCACTTACTAACAAACAATCTTCCTTCCGATCATTAATAGGCCTTAGCCTACGTTGTTATCACGCCCTCTATAACTGGCAAGGTGCTTAAGTACTCCGTACGTCGAAGAGTGAAAAGAAACCTATACGGATTTGTACAGAGTGTTTTTCGCATGCAAAACTAATTAACCCGAAGCATAGCACCCCATGTGTAACAACAATCTCACGTACAAAAGTTTGATTGATTAAATTGTTGACAGACTGACAATGACCCCCTAAAACGGTTGATTCTTAAGTGCCAAGTGCAAGTGGTACCATTAAGAGAGGGGGCCAAAACAAAGTTTGTACAGGGGTCAAATTTTTATTAAATTGATCCAATCATGTTGAAAAGCACACCATGTTATGTGTCAACCATAAGATTCAGAAAGTATGTTTGTATATGTAGCAAAACCTAAAGTTTCAGAGTTTATAGGCTAAAACAAGCAAAATCAATAAAAAGGGTCCAATTTTCAGTTGGTAATGAAAGTAGCAAAAGGAGGTCAACTGTTAAAAACTGCTGTCTATTCAGCTCCGATTTGGATAAAAATGGTGGGAACAAATATTGGTGGAGCTCAAGATAAAATTCAGGAATAGTTTTGAGTGGTCTCAAATTGCTTGCTTAAGAAAAGTAGGGGGGTAACAAGATCAAGCCCCTTGAATGCAAGGCGTTGACGCTTTTCTGTGGCCCCCTACATCTGAAACTAAGCATTTAATACGTCAAAACTAGTCCTTATTTTACTCCTATTAAACCCCACCAATAATTTGCACCATTTTTATCCAAATCTAGCAACTTTTAAAATTTGACCCCTGTACACTGAAATTGAACCCTATACTTGATTTTTGCTGTGTTTTTAGCCTATAACTCTGAAACTTTAGGGCTGTACAATTACAAACTATACCTTTTCTGAAGTCCTTGTGGTTGACACATAACATGGTTGTGCTTTTCACTTATTGTATCCAATTTACAATTTGACCCCTGTACAAACTTTGTTTTGGCCCCCTCCTCCTTAAGGCACCACTTGCGGCACTTAGAATCACGTTTCAGGTTTTCCTGTCAGTCTGTCTACATAGTTAATCACTCAAAACCTTTGTACTTGAGATGTGTTACATGTGTCTGCTACCTCCAGGGGAAATGTAGATTTCATGATTTGTAACCACACCTTAAAACTCTTTGGGAAATTTGAAGAACCAATAACTAACAAATGGCACATTCGCGACTTATCTTTACCTATACGGATCTAAAATACAAATCGTTTTTCGTCTAAAACTAATCACACAGTTCCAAACTAACTTATAGAAAGGCACCCATTTATTTCGTTTGGGTCCATTCAATCCGATGGGAAGAGATTACTTCCGGGTTAAACCCATAGCAAAAGCACGGTCTCAGACTGGCCTCCTGCGAAAACCAGGCGATCGATCGCAAAAGTTTGACGATTCACCGGACTCAGTGTGAACCTTAATATTTATTTTAATTACGACCTTCCCTCTTATCATGCTTATCCGCCTAAGCTTTAACCATTCAATGTATAGTTTATTAGCCAAATTAACCATGCACAGTGCAATAATCTCATTTTTTTAATTGTTTGCGTTCTTCAAAAATGTGCTATAACTATGTTTAGGCTTTAAGTCATGGTAGTTGAAAATTCGTGTTACAAGTGGTCTATCGTGTGTTTTTTTCTTGAGTTTTGATAAGCAGCAGCAGAAAGCTTCCAGATATGCATTGCGGTAAGCATCGCTGATTGCCACGTCGACAAACGGATTAATTCATGCCGTTTAACGAAGAGAAACCTCGGCCAATCAACCAGATGACAGCAGATTGGTCATGCGTTAAGTATCCCCGGCCGATCGTCCTGTCCAGAAAGAGATCAATAGATCAATTCGGCCCATATCTGTAATAAATATGATCAAGTGTTCCACTAAAAAAATCTCAAATCCCCTAAAAATCAATCCAGGAGTGCAATGGTTTTGGGGGATAATAATAATTATAATAGCTGTTTTGATAAGGTTAGAGTGCTATCGGTGCGCATGGCGACCGAGCGCATAGTCTGTAGCCATGGCGCGTATGTCAAGGGTATTATGTTTGATAGAGATTCCTTTTGCAGGGGAAGTTTATGGAGATTTGAGTTATGCCACAGGTAATTTACAGAAGATGATGATGGAACTTCATATTTTTTTTTTAATTATCATGATATTACTAAGATCTTTGAACAAAGGTTTTAAGAGATGATTTTTAATGTCCATGGGACCGAGACTGCCAAGTAAGCTGTAGCAGTTTCACAAATTACCGTTTGGAAATCCCCAATTGCCCAAATCGAGCAGATCGTGTCCTACCCATTGTACAGAACCACAAGTATAGTCTAACATCTTGATCGATTACGCTGTCACAACAGAGATACAGAATGATTGCTGCTTTGCCGTATTGTAGTTAAAAACGGTAACGAGATGAATGTTTGGTGTCACGTGTCAGGTACAAGGGTCAGTGTAAGAGTTTCTCAGTTATCAGTTTGCTCTTCGGGGGCGACCCAGATCTATATAAATCCGACTATGTTAAATCAAGGTAGAAATGACCCTTTCTGCCCAAAGTGCTATTATTTTTTTTCACAAGTAACGTGTGTATTATGTCAAACAGTACACAATTCCCTTTTCCTACGGATTCAAAAACGACGTACGATGACGATAACGGTGGTTTTTTTCCAGGTAGGGAGTACCGTACGTCATTTTTACCTGAATGGGTCCCCCGAAGCAAAATAATAATAAACCACTCCATGCCGTGACGGCATCAAATCTTTATTTTTTCCAAAAATTGGCGTATGCCAATAATAAAATTCCTTTTTAAGATTCAACATCTGTATATGTTCTTTAATAATTAATATTTACAATTGTCCCCGCATGAATGTGACAAAAGATGGTCCAATAAGTATACAAACTGAAAAACATAGTCAGCCGGCTAAATACCATTACAGTGGAATGAATGAGCAGACGGATCCCGTGTTAGTTCATGGCAGGCTTACAGCCACTTGCGCGCGGCTGCGGGGGTTATATGCGTCTAGCTCCAAACTTGACCATAGTAAGGATTTAACTTTCCTCCACATATTTTTTCAAGCCAATATTGTTTTCCGGTTCTTTGATTTTGATGACACACGCGAAAATCAAAAAATTTATGGCTGGTTGATATTTCTCTAACCAAAAAAAAAACAAACCCATCAAAATAAATGAGGAAAAAAGAAATAAAATGCCCATTTTGGTTCATTTCCTATACTGGCCAAAAATCAGTCCCTGAAAAAGTCTTGGGAAATTAGGAATTTGAAACCGCAGTTGGTGAAATATCTCCCAAAACGCCTTTTTGGGGAAAAAATGGCAAGCATGTTTGTTTCACGCACTACCAACATGTCATGACAATTTAAGTTTCCAACAAGATCTGGACACCACGGCGTCGTAGCTGATGATCCAACCTTAAGTGTGAATTTTAGTGAGAGAATTCAGATCAGTTATGTAGTCTATGCTATAGACTAACATACAGTCCATTTGAATTCAAGTCGTCAGTTTGTGCTCCTTCCACCGATTCACATTGAAATGAAATTTTTACCGTTCAGCAGTTCAGCGAAGGAAACCAGTATCAAGAAGAAAAATCGGTCCATTGATTGACGCCAGAATAAATGTGATGCTATTCTATCACACAATTCAGTCACAACTCTTAACGTTTGTTCGTCCTCATAATCACATCATTTGGAAAAAAGTAACTTGATACATGCATCAGTTTCTGGAGGAGTTGATGAAAATCCATACCATATGGAAAGAACAGACATCGGTTGACAACCTTTTGAGGTTTAAAGTATTGTCTGTATTGTAGACCAAATATGCCACATCTTGAAAAAAAGTGTTAAAATAAAACGTACCCTTAACATGGCTTTTACACCCTTTAAGATACCACACTTAATTGACAATAAAAATAGACATACCCTTATTATCATTTTGGGGAGTCATTTTGCTTAGTTGGCCGCCGTGCCTTCAATTGGGAATCGGTGGATAGGGAAAAAAGATGACTATTGATTCAAAAGACTGTAGCTCGGTCTAGGTGCACGACGAGATTTTGAGGCACCCAAATATTGTGTCATAATAGTAATTCATATAGATTAGACACTCGATAGATTTCTTATTGTATTTGACTACAGAAATGTTTAAAAAAAAAAAAAGGCGACCGACGATTTGGATTTGCTTGTATTTCAATGTAAAACATGGTGAATTTCGTATTTGCTCCATTACGAATTCAAACTTTCACAATTTTTTTACCCCAAAGAAAATTCTCGATTAATCCTTTCAGATGGGGATATTTTTTTTGATGAAGCTTAAATCAGGGCAAAAATCAGACTTTAGATTTTTAAGGGACACCCGATATGTGAAATCTCTGTTGCACCTTAACGATTGGAATTATCCTTTGCCCACCAAATTAAAGATAATTAAATAGGCTTTCCGATTACCGCATATGTTAGATATTTGTTACTTAGAAATCAATTGGTGGACACAAATTCCTGTGTACTAACATTTCCCCTTGAAGAAGGGGGCATCGATCCGAAAATTTTGACCCCATCATTTTCTGACAGGTTAGGCCCTATTGAAACCCAAACAGCAAAAAAAGCACGTTTAGCATGAAAATCCTACGGCGCGAGAATGCACACCAAACCACACTATATCTATGGTAGCCTTGGACGAGGCTATAGAAATCCTTTCTGTGATTAATTGCAAGGATGTACGCACGCGGTAGTTTTTGACCACCACCCATGCTCCAGGAGCAGGTCTCCCTCACTAACCTTAAAGGGCAGCTATTTATTGTTCTTATCTGTTTTGGTCTTAGAATTTTTCCCTCTAACCTGAAAAAATAATGAAAAATTTTATATATTTTAAAAGAAGCAGTAGCGATATTCGAACCCGAGATCACTGTATCATGAGGTCAGCTACCTAACCACAAGTCCAGCGAGGATTGGTGTGCCAGATTTGCAATTCTAATCCTTGATAACCATGATAACATTTACGAAATAAATCGCTACTGCTATTGTGGTCAGCACTCAATATAACGAATAGCTCCGCTCTGGAACGGTTGCCACAACCTATGCTCCAGGAGCATGGGTGGTGGTCAAAATCTCACACTTGCGGGATGTACCCAGGACTGAAGGACCTCGGAGTACGAGGGACCTCTTGAGGTACTTTCCTCAAGACACGCTTGGAGACGTTGACAGAGAACAAACTTCGAGCTAAGATTTATCTCAACTTTCCGAGAATTATTCAAAGCGTTGCCATGTTGTGGTTGTTTTTTTTTTACCATAACCATCCCTGGTATACTCCATATACTCATGTGTTATAACTTCTTTTTAAACAAAATCAGACTTATTAGATTGAAGTAAGGTTTCACAGGGATTCGAACCTGTAACTTCTCTATCTGTAGTTTCAGTCTGCAGTTTCACCTGTAGTTTCTTGGTGCTTTGCAAACGGATCTGGCAGAAAGGCGCTGTTTTGCGCTATTTGAATCAAAAGTTTTACTGAATAAATCTCGCACACACACTACTGCTTATTACAGCTATAATAACAATCGATCGATCATGAACGTTGACTGTGACTATGAGGTTGTTTTGTGGGGTATGATTATAACTAAAAAATTAACGGTGCCGTTGTTGGGTAGTCTCGCTTTCGTTATTTAGACGATCTACGAGGTACAAACACATTGCTTTCAGATCATACAAAATCCAACAAAAAATGAACAATAGCATATACAAGTTATCGGGTAAATTGCGTAAATTGTAGGTGTCTGCTTTCATGCTTCGGCCTGTGATTAGAGCAATCAAACTTTTAGTTATTTAGCCGAGACAACAAAAAAAATCCACTACGGCTACACAGGATGTGCCTTGGAATAGACCCTCCTTTTCAAACTTTCTTGTAACACAAAGACCGCCCCGGTCCCCACCCTTTCTTGTCTGTTGTCCTACCTATTACCCGGGCTATTACCCAATGACTCCCTTTTTAAAAGCTTCAACTCAATGACTCCCATTTTCTTCTTTCCTGCTACCCACTTTTCACAAGTTTGCATAAAGTATCCACTTTTTTAACAAATTAACACCAAAATTCAAAATTTTCAACAATTTTATAATTTCAGGGCAACAATTCATAATTTCATGGTAATTTGAACTCTGGAAGAGAGGCACTTCTTTACATTTTACCTGAAAGGCCATTATTTTTCATCTGGCCGAGGCACATACCAGTCACTTTGATAGGGAGTGTCCACAGCAAATCTATTATGCATGATGATTCTTTCTCCACAGCCATCTAGCGAAACTGAAGAAATTACTTTGCAATTTTTTAATACAAATCGATGCAACGACTTACCTGGCAAATAAAAAATATGGTCCCGTTGATTATCAGCATCTTTGCCACTTGATTACGGACCCGCGCCATCTGTTCTCCAGCTGCGTTATCCCCGCTCTTGGCGATGTCTCGGTTACTCAAAGTAGACAATATCTTAACGTACATGTAAATGTTCCAGATGAGAGCTATAAAAAAGGGGACCGAATTACACACTTCTGATATGGGATGGATATTTGGATGAGCGGCGCTGCAGAAATCCATGTTATCGGGATAGTTTTTGTATTCGTCTTTGTCTGGCCAAACAACACAGTATATGACATGCTTTGCGTTGATGAGAGTCGAACCTGTGCCCATGATGAAACTAATTACCCAACTTACTGCGATGATCTTTATGGTGCGACTCTTACTGTTAAGGCGGCGATGTTTGAGCGGTGTGACGATAGCGTAGTAGCGTTCCAGTGTTACCAGCGTTACGAGATATACCGAATTGTGATAACCAGCATTGATAGGAATAATGCGGAGATTGCATATGAGAGAGCTGAAGGCGGCCGCGTCATTCCTTATTGGAGATATGATGTAGATATGTATCAAGGCAGATGCAGTAAGACCGACGTATACAATATCTGCGATTGCCAAATTCCACAGATAATAGTTCGTAATAGTGTGCATGCTTTTAACGCGAATCACAACATAGAGAAAGATAGCATTGCCAAAGACAGCGATCAGAAATACCAAAGGGAAAGTGGTCATAATGATCCAGCCTTCGGTTTCTGTATATAGCCACTGTCTAGCTACTGCTTCGTCTGAGAAATTCATGACTGGATATCCCGAACAGCCTGAATTTACCATCTTAAAATAAGGTTTACCGTATGTTTTGAGAATATTAAGAACTTGTTTGCTCTACTCTTTACGCTTATCTTTTAATTATCTTATAATTATAAAGCTTATGAATAAGTACTTCAGAAACCCGAGAGACGCAGGCCCTTAATGTGATGAAATGCGTTGTGTCTGATCATTATAACAACGATACGAATAAGCGCATTAAGCCAGTAATGGAAATTGTAATTTACTAAATTTATGAATACTTGAATCTTATTGGTTAACAGGCAAATTAGTATATTTCCGTATTGCATGGAAGAAAATGGCTAACCACGTAATGCAGAGTGTGCCATAAAGTGCAACATTCAGAAATTAAGCACTTTCAAGAAAACGCGATACAGTCCCATAGATAGAACAGTTTCTTAACTACATAAAACTTTCCCCTGATCAATTGGGACGATCTTAAAGGAAATTAGAGCAAAATTACGAAAGTATGTCAAATTCACGCACGGCCACTGCCACTCTATGTGTTGGGAACTTGTTCTGAGCAATGGGCACGGTTGACAAACCATTTGCAGTAGGTCACTCTACTTGGAAGATTATTTGCAAGGAGTGCATATTATCCTCTGCTGGATGTGGTACAGATGCCAACTCAGATCAATCATTGTGATATGGTTAAAAGATAATGGAGTCAAAGCTAGTCAAGTGTAATGTATCCCGTCTTGTGCTTGGATTTCATCGAAGTGCCTTTCTTATGTTGCTGGTGTTTTTCCGGTTTTTTTATCTTCTTTGTTTCTCAATATTGCCTCTTTTTCTAATTTAAGCTCAACATTCCATGTCTCTGGTATATGTCACAAATTGCATTTATTGTTGCTTTTATTTGGTACAGTGGTCAAGCGAACTATTGCTGAGACACAAACGAATGAATTATACTGAATGAATGTTGTCAACATAATCACACCTCTTCATTAGTGGATTAAGGCGATTGATGGTTATCAGGATTACGATCACACCAGCCATCTTGGAACAATCCTTAACAATGCTCAATGTGTAACGACATAACTTTAATCTGATATATAATGCAGATGTTTACAATTAATACTATAACCTGAATCTGTGAATTAAAAAACATTCAAATGTTAACCACACTTCTTTGAAAGTCATGCACCAAATCCAATGCATTTCCATACATTTCCGCTACTTACCAAGATTAAACATATCCAGGTGAAAGTGGCTCAACTAAAATTTCCTTCCTTTCACGTAATTGAGTGTATCTCTAGATCTAGCGACAAAATATGGAATGGGGTAAACGGGAATATAGAGGAATAATTACGTCTTCTTATAGTACATAGTTTTAGCGAAGATTGACACGAGAACTATTTTAAATATTTTTTCCGAATGTTGTACTTTTTTGGCACCCTCTGTTTGATGATTACACCACACCAAGCATTAGGTCCCTACTTTGTATACATTAAAATCTATAGGTGTAATGATCCTGTGCATTTGTGGAACAGACTGCTCTAGTCCAGAGGCATTATGGGAAAATAAATACCACCGTTATCGATTGTGTGTGTAATTTATGATCACTTGTGCGGAGCACCGAACAGTTACCCGACTAAAAATGATTAATTTCTCACTAGGTTCACAATGGCCGATTAAGGTGTGGGTGGGTTAAAAAAAAAAAAAAAAAGGAGTGCGCCCCCGCCCGCAGTCGGAGATTGTGGCCAGAAATCATGCTCAGGGGGACCATACCAGTCTTTATTCTCATAAGGCAGCTAGTCAATATTTTTTCGACTTTCAATCCACAACTCTGAGTTTTGTTTTTGTTTGGATGGTTGCCAATGTTCTCAACGCGAAAATACCAAATAAACATTCAGTAAACTAAATTTTGTTCCTGGAGTGGGATTCGAACCCACACGACCTTTAGATAATAAGACGAGCGCCCACAGACACACGCCACGCAATCCGAGCCGGCAGGAAGTCGTTCTTTTGTAATACTTCAATATAAACATTAACGGAATAAAGCGCACACAATCATATCAATCAATCATATCAATTTATTTCCATATCAACAATAATACAAGAACAAAACATACATATCAATAGGAGACAATACATCATATACCAGAGCACATAATAATGAATAGCGCCCCTATGAGACGAGTTGAAAAATATATGCTCCTGGAGCATGATTTCGGGCCAAAATCTCCAAGAATCGTGCGCCCCAACAGAAATCAAATTTAACAAGGTGATGATATAAATTACGCTGTTTTTTAATGCTCAATTTATTGTTTGGACTAAAACTAATAGAGTAAACATAATAAATGAAATTAATATACGGATAAATATGCGAAAATTTTAACCGACAAATGGCATACAAAATTGTTAAAAACACCACCTGATTTAAATTGGATTTTTTTAAAACGTGGGCCAGCTTTGCCTGATCAGGCGAATGGAAACACATTTTATCACTTTAATGTTGGTCGCGTATGGTAATGGCGGGTCTGTTGCCGACAGGATCTAGGAGTATGACTTCAATCCCAGTGCATGGTGTTTGGCAGTGAAAAAAAAAGTCTTAGGATGTTCACTCAATGATGTAAGCAATGTCTTTGAACATATAAATCACGGAAGGATATTAGCATAACAAGGAGTTGCACGAATTAAAATGCTAAATGATTTGCATTGGTTTCATCATGTCGTCATTACGTCAAACGCAAACACAGTTTTCTGATAGACGGTGACAAGGATAAATTAGTGTTTTTAAATATGGTAAATTTAAATTGCGATAAATTATTTTCTTTATCAATGCAATTTTAGCATGTTTTAATTAAAAATTACTACTTTAAAATGTTATATATATCATACTCTAAGTGTATGTACGATAATCAATTCGCTATCTTGCCGTGTCAGGCTTTGCGAGTGACTAGATAACTTAGCTCTCGCAGCCGCTCGAGCTACGTCAGCCAAGCCTGTTATTTTAACGAACGGCATTTATGTATACCTTGCACACCTATTTACCCTGTTACTTGATTTATGTTGGGTTCAGCTTAGAGTGCAGGTGTATCTTACAACCCGTCCATTTGGTGTAGAATAATAAGGGCCTGTTTCGTATTTCTTCTGTGAGTTTTCTGTTTGCCATGCCGTCATTTATTACACTTGAAGAAAAGCCCGTAAGTGACCGTTACTAAATCTTTCGAACCCACCAAATCCAATGATAACAAGCCTTTATTAAAAAGTTTTACCAAAGTTAATATCAACTCAATGGTTTCTTTCCTGTGTTATTTTACCCACCCCCACGCAAGTGTATGCTTCTTATGTCTAATGTGACTTACACTGTATATACTTTTGCCTAAAATAAGCTACTTTTCAATTACTCTCGTAATGGCCGACAGTTTGAACAAAGAAAAAGCTTTTAATAATTGAAACCGTTGAGGAAAGGATAATATTAAAATTGGCTTGACGGAGATGAATCCTTTGTAGGGAAGGCCCTTGCAGTACACAAACCCGCGATTTTTTTATGTTTTGTTTTTGATTTATCCATGGTCATCGCATAGTTATGTTTAATAGGGCCGTTTGAGTAAACAATGGATATAAGCTGTTTAAGATTGCTTGTGTTTGACGTCTCTCGCATGGTCATAGGTCAGAGATACCTTTCAAACAAAAAAATGCAGCCTTGTGCACACGTAATCTGAAATTTATGAATAACACAGATTTAATGATTTGTAATTGTTTTGGTTCTTAACGAATTTGTATATCCAAAACAATTATCTATGCAATTCAAAGTTACATTAACAGATTACTTGTTCAAAGTAATCTGAAATTATGATTATACCACAGATTTAATGATTTTTAATGTTTTGTTCAAGAATTTGGTATTCCAAAAACAATTATCTATGCAATTCAAAGTTACACTTAACAATTTATAATCTTACTCAGAGTTCATTAATGTCTCAACAAAGTAGCGTTGCAGTGCAACGATGAATATGTCCTCACAGCGTCCGTAGACTCCAAATGACAGCGCATAAGTTACATATATATCCACGGTATATTATATGCGAATCTTCTGAGGTCTTGAAGGTAATCTTGTCCAGCAGTTCAAGACGGACGGGGTTTTCACTCGATTTTTGACAATAATATTCTGCAATAACAAATAAAATCCAGGTATTCTACCACCATCAGTCTGTCCGCTAATGTCCTCATAAATGACACAAACTGGAATACCAGTTTTGATTCAAAAATGAAGCTCTTTTGGTTTTCTAAAAGCGGCAGCCAGACAATTTAGACTATCAAGCTTCGGTGGCATTCGAAATATTATAAATCCTGGAAATATGTAAAGCTCAAATATACCATATTCTAGATTAAAACTAGCTATAACTACACTGTATAGCTCCTGATTACAACTGCTGGCGAATCAAAACTATTGCAACTCTGCTTTATACAATCATTTCACAAAGTTCCCAAGTCTTAAAATAGACATTACCACAGCACCAAAACAATCACATATTCAACATACACACCGCGTACATACGGATATGTGTGTGGATACTATGCATTCAAATATACGGTTCAGTAGAAAATGCGGATAAATTCATAATGGGGTCTGTAAATTGATGAGTAGAGTTACGGTTAAGGTGAGGGTTAAGAGTAGCTTCAGATGTTATACTGTATATTGCACGATGCTTAAATTAGGGTAAGATGGACTGCTTGCAGTTCAGCATATTGTGCGTCTGGTGGCAGGGTTTGTGGCGTCTGCGTACGGTATAAAATGGTAACACTGTTCTTATTGTACTCGTACCCCTTGTACGCCATTAATCAATAAACTTCATACTACATACAATGATAGAACATGGTTGAATTGTTACCATTTCCTTTAATATATTTGCGTATTCATCAGCTAGATAGATTGGGGTTTTCCAGCTATGTTGTAAGACAAAGATTGCATCATATAGGTAGTTCCAATGATGTCATCATTGAACTTTTTCTATTGGGTAAAGATTGCATCATAAGATGATGTCATTTATCATGTTTAAGTAGGATCCAATTAGTTAATGTAAGATGCTGTCTGTAATATGCTATTATTAGATATTGGGAAACCTAACTACAGCAAAAATATATATTGTGCTAACTGGTAAAACCTCAGGGCCGGTAGTTACAATACCATTACTCAATTTGGATCTCCAGTGATGATAAATCGGTGCAGTAACCAGGATCTATTGATATAATAGATACCACATGAGCTCAAAAGCCCAATCTGTTGCTGTCATTGTTTTATCAAAAAGGGTTTCCAATTTGGTCTTAAAAGGGGATATTTGTGACAGACGGACATTCGTGAAATTTTCTGCTTTGTTAGTGCAATTTTGAAGTCGTCAAGGGACTTATCAAAACCTTGTATCTGAAATGCTGGACAAAGTTATCTTAAGGACTGCTCCGAAAAAGGAATTGAATTTCTGACGAAGATACCCGTGGATTTGTATCGCAGAATATTGACTTTGCATCGTTTGCGATGCTTGTTGGAGTCTTCACTGTGAGCATGGCGGGGACATATTCGTTGAACTGCAACGCTTCGATAAGCCCTTCGGCAAGCCTTTCGAGACAAGAACTAAAATAAATTTTATATAATTATTCAGTAAAATTGAGAATATATTTCGCTTTTTTTTAAATATCTTGAAGCAGCGTTACGTTTTTTTTATTGTGCTGTTATGTTCACTTGTGTAGAAGTCTAACACCAAGGTCTAGTTGATAATAGGTTCACTCTTATAGAATCGTATTGTCGGAGAAAGCCTGGTCTGATTTAGAAATGGTCCCATCTGTTGAGAAGATTGACCTATTGACTAGTTAATCCGTGTCTAATGGTTATTTAATAGGCAGGTTTGGATATTTAAGTAGGTACATTTCAAATAACCCTTTCACACGTATATCCGACCTGGGATACTGACACACGTATTTAAGATCTTGGTACAGAGTTATCCGTGGTGCGCTACTGAATGCTGGACAACGCAGGTTAGTGCTCAAAAAGTTTTAGCTCATAAGATAACCTATCAGAGGCAATTCTTCAATAGGCTATGTCTTACGGCTATCACTAGCACTCGGCTGCGCTTATATAAACAAACAAAGGCAGAATACACACTATATACTTTATAGAGCTATATTAATCCACACTTATATACATCATAGTTTCCATACTCCCCATGTTTTATGAAAAGTAGGTTTTTTTATAATTACTTACAGCTAAGTATTTTACTATATTTATATGTCTCTTTAATTCTAATGAATGACACATTAGAGTTTTGTAATCTGAACCCGTACATGTGAAATTTTGCAAGTAAAATAATCATATTAACAGCATTACCGCCTTCAAGGTCAAATAATATCATAAAATTAGACAAAACGTCATCTTGAAGTATGACATCTTTTTTAAAGGAGGTCTTTCAGCGTTTTTCCAGAAGGGCTTTACATATTTACACTGATAGAACATGTGTTTAATACTTTCTATATTTTCACAACAAAAAGAACATAATTCGTGTGGTTTATATTCAACTTGTATGGGAATTTGTTGCTAAAATATTGTTTATAGTTCTGTATTGAAACCATTGCAGTTTCGTATCTTTTTTATCTTGAAAATTCTGCGGCAAATTTGGTACCAGGGAATTAATATTTTTTATTTTCTTTCCTATTTACTGCTTTTCTTAACAGTGCATTATAGAACACCCTGCAGCCTTTTTTTGACTTAAATATAATTTCTCGAACACTAGTTTGGAATGGGGAAATCATCTTTTCCTGATGACCAATGCATTTCCAGATCTTTGTGATACACTGTATTACACTTTCAACAACATTTGTGTTCGGCCAGTAAATAACAAATAACTCATGCATTGTATATGGGGAGATTACCGTTTTCATTTAATAAATCATTGGTAATGATAAACAAAATACCTTCGTCCCGCACATGCATACAATACATCCTACCAAAATTTATTATCATATGATTTTTACAATTATTGAACTATTTAGACCAAATGATAAAAATATAATAACTTGTTATTGATATTTAATTTATGAAATAATTGAGCCCATTTTTGAGTTCCCATTACTACGCTCGTAGCCAAGACAATTTTAGAGCATTCAATTGTGGCTGGATTGTGGGGAATTTCCCACTCCCCCAAATTCATAATCTGATGTTAATGTTATTGAGAAACTTTGATTATGGCTGGCTTACCATCCCCCCCCCAAATAAAGGATTTTGAAGCATTTGACCAATATAGTTAGTGAGGCCAACATTAAAGATTTTACCCACTGTAACTCTGCCCCCTAAATGTCAGCGAACGCCCACTATAGACCATAGTAATTGACTAGCTGTTGAAATGAATATAAAATCTTTGATAATTTAAATACGTCATTTCGTTAAAATCTGTGGAAACAATAGCATAATTTGTGTAATCACCACTGAACCTCTAACATGGAAGCGGGTTGAGTCGCGAGGGTCACAACAGGAAGTTGCTTTTTTACCTCTACAATAGGCGGGAAGGAAACAATTGCATCACCTTGTCAAACAATAGTACATCTGTGTGGATATGTGCACCAGCAGGTGTATGCATCGTTTCCGCCATATTGTATAGGTAAAAAGCAACTTCTGTTGTGACACTCGGCTATCCATGTGTAGAGGTCAGTGATAATCGCTCAGCTCTACCAAACGAATCAAACTCAACGGTCATTCCGTTACTGAGAGGGGGTAGTAATAGTGTACAAGTCGAGTGCCTTATTTTGACCTTTTAAAAAAAAAAATTCGATCCTGTATCTTGTTCAATTCCTTGGAACAATACATTTAAAAAGTTTCGGATTAGTTTTACGGGAGGAAGTCATTTTCAGGTTTTCGTCATCTAGATAATCATGAAAGACGTATAATTTATAGCTAGAACAATTTTATCACGACAATTTTATGAAATTAAGTTAAGATTCCATTTATCAATCTTAGTGCTTTTTCAAACCCGAAACCGTTGCGCACAATTTTTTTTTAAGAATTAGTTTGTTGGGTCAGTTACCCCAGATGAAATGGTCACGAGCGATGCTGCAACGGGTGTTTTTCTTTGATTTTCAAAAGCAGCCACAGAAAGCTTCCCGATATGATTGCGGTAAATTTCGCTGATTAGAAACGTAGACAAACGGATTAATCATGCCGTTAACGAAGAGAAACCATCGCTATCAACCAGATGACAGAAGATGGTCATGCGGTAAGTATCCCCGGCCGATAGTCCTGTCAGAAAAGAGATCAATAGATGCAATTCGTGCCCATATCTATAAAGTTAAAGTCAAGATTGCAATTTTAATAGCAATTTCCTAATGTCTTACTACGAATCATTTAGAAGAGTTTGTGATAAATGTTTTTAGGACTATGGACATTCCTTATATGATGGTTGTTTTGTAGTGCCCGTAAGGGGGACTAGGGAAAACCCAATGGAATTCATAATAATTATTAAAATCATGAACCGTTGTTCCCGCACACAAAACTCGCACATTTGCTTGAAAATGAATAAAATATGTCACCTCAATTTAATTTACCAATCAAGACCCAATTGATACAAACAACGACACCTGACCAAAATGTATTTGTGGTTTTATACCCAGACTAGTAGGCTCTAGATCCAGTGTTCACAACAGACCACCAAGGATATACCAATTTTTATTTTTTATTGAAAATTTTCTCGGCAAAACACTGGTTCAAACGCTGCAAAACAATGTTCAATAATTGAGAATAAATGTCCAATAAAAAAAATTAGCAAGCTGTGTCGGTTCTTAGCAGACAGCCTTGAACAAGCCTTCAGAAAACATGAAGCTAAAGAGATTAAAAACTATGGGCCGGTATTGCGGAGGCATAGGAGAAAAGCCTTCAATTCATTCATCAGGGAGTGATCAGGGACTTGGTTATATTGTCTCGCAGTTTAAAATATTTGAGGTGTTATCACATCTCCGATTTAGAATAAGTACCTTTTTTCATGACGAAAGCACAAAATACTTATCCTCATTCACAAATAAGTAAATCTTGAGCTTCTATAGTGCGTGTTCAATTAACTTTGGCCATATTTTTCATCATTATGCATTATTTTATTCTTAAAGGAAGACAAGGACGAACAAAAATCATGTCCAACAAGTTGCTGACCATGATACCAAGCTTTTTCTCTTAATTCCTTAGAATTATTTTATAGTCTACGAGACTTGATATTAGAGACAAAACCTTTTTTGGACTTAAAATTTTAAATCCATGTAAAAGTTTTATTTAAAATAAGTGCTTTTGATTTGAAAATAAACCTTTAAATGAGTTAAAAACTGTTTATAAATTTATTTTAATATTTATTTATGAATCTAAGGAATTGTTTTTAAATCACAAGAGGTTTTGTCACTACTTTCAGTCACCTTAGATTTAAAAGTAAATCTAAGGAATTAAGAGAGTTGACCTAACAACTTTGTGCAGAACCAAAATCCGTAACCTATTGCTTAATTTCATTGAAACACAGAAGAAACATAGCTCGATCATAAACTTTTATTTAGACCTAAGTGTGAATAAAAGTCAATATTAAATACTGATTTTTTTATAAAAAGGGACAAAAATTGCATTTATAGTGTGTCTTGCTGTGCTAGAACAATTAAGCCCAAAGACACGCATGACGATAAATTACAGAAATATGCATTCTGATATGTGGTCAACTATAGTAAGATCATAAATGGGGATCCTGTTCATATCCGGACGTCTTCTAGAACGCCCGGATGTGTTCTCGGGCGTGTTCGAGAACACATGGTGTTCCCAAGCTGTTACAAAATAAGTGTTAAAATATGTGCATTTCTTTAACACAAGTGTTCAAAATAAAATATTCAGAAGACTTAGGACAGGGATAACATTACGTTTGTTGTCTTTGTCAAATGTTTTTGTATACGGGACGCTGTTAAAATAAGAAAATGTAGGTAATATGAGAAAATATTTCCAATATATAAAACTTTAAAAGAACAGACACCTGTTGGTGTTAAAAATCTGAATACCACTTGAGGCGTCCATTTAGTGATAGAGTAGCACAAATTATATAAAAAAATCTACATGGGACATTACTTCACTGCCCATAATAACGTGGTTTTTTGTGAACTTCCTCAGGAAAACATTCAATTTTAAAGCCTCTTTAATGGGCATTCTTGGAAATTAATCTTATTTCGAGAATGCCAAAGTCGAAAAAGTTCATGCTTTTTAAATGACGCGTTCATATATGAGTCCAAGGATCTAGCTACAATGTCAGGTGGTGTTATTCTTTCACAAGATGTTCTCCAAAATAATGTCGTTGACTTTTTATGGCAGAACAATTTTGACAGGCATGCTTGTTATTTTATTTTAATCTGTGAAACACTGCGCTCTCAAGTTTTGCCTTCTGTTGTACATCTTCTGTAATAGAAATACAGTTGTCTTATTAATTTTATTTGCGAATTCTGAACATGATTCAGGTAAGGTTAAAGGAAAAAAAAGAGTAACTTTCGCAAATAACGAAAACAGACTTTCGCAAAAAATAACGAAAACAGAGCTATTCGTATCAAAAAAACCTACATCCAGAGCTGAACAGAGTTTTAAAATCATCTCTTATCTAAGCAAATGACACTTACCTGACAAATGAAGAAGATTGAGCCGTTAATTATCAGCATCTTTGCCACTTGGTTACGGACACGTGTCATGTTTTCTCCAGCAGTACTACTGCCAGTCTTGGTGACGTCACGGTTACTGAGAGCGGACAATATCTTGACATACATGTAGACATTCCAGGCGAGGGCTATGAAAAACGGCACCGAATTGCAAACTTCTGATACGGGATAGATATTCGGATGAATGGCGCTGCAGAAATCAATGGTATCAGGAAAGTTTTTGTATTCTTCGGTGTCTGGCCAAATAACGCAGTAAATGACGTGCTTAGCGTAAATGAGAGTCGAACCTTCCCCTAGGATGAGACTGATTAACCAACTCACTGCGATGATCTTTATGGTGCGACTCTTACTGTTAAGTTGGCGGTGTTTGAGAGGTGTAACGATAGCGTAGTAGCGTTCCAGTGTTACCAGCGTTACAAGATACACTGAATTGTGATAAGCAGCGTTGATAGGGATAATACGGAGATTGCATGTGAGAGAGTTGAAGGCAGCAGCGTCATTCCTTACTGGAGATATGATATAGATGTGGACCAGAGCAGAAGCAGTGAGGCCAATGAATACAATATCTGCGATTGCCAAATTCCACAGATAATAGTTGGTAATGGTATGCATGCTTTTAACTCTCATCACGACATAGAGAAAAGCAGCATTGCCAAAGACACCGACTAGAAATACCAAAGGGAAAGTGGTTAAAATTATCCAGCCTTCGGTCACAGTATAAACCCATTCTGAGGCAATTGATTCTTCGGTGAAATTCATGACTGGATACCCGTGACAACTTGAATTTTCCATATTTGAAGTTTTATTTGAATGTCTTGATATAACTGAGAAAGTGTTTAGTATTGACTTTGTAAATGATGATGAATAGCGTTGGAAACCAAAGAGAAACACAAGACACTTATTTGATGAATTGCGCGGTTTCATACGTTCTATCATGTTATAAAGAAAACTAAGACATTGCATGTGTATGTAATCATGTGGCCTTCATAAACTTATACGGAATGTATTGTAACGGCTTTATAAGTCACGTCTTAATGCTGATTGGTCAACATTGGAACTCTTTGGCCAGTAATCGCTGAAGTAATGTTGGTTATGTTTAGCTACATGGTAGTGTGTATTTGACGGTTGATATGAATCGGCAATATCGACTCCGCTGATACAGAACAACTTACAGAGTCTCCATGCGCTAAGAAATGTGCCAGGGTTAGTGTGTGACGGTTGATTTCAATCCCGGATTTCAATCGACCAAGATCGACTAATAAAGCATGTTTAGTATTCATTCATGTGCATCATTTACATGCTAAAATTAGAAGTGTATCATGTCCTTGCAAACAGTGTAACACTCTTTCTTTTCAAGTATTTCCAACACAGCCGTTGTGTCCTAACTGACAAAAAGGGACCACAGTGATACATTTATGGTATTATTCCAAGTGGAAGCACGTGACCGTAGGCCATTTTGTCTAAGCAAAAAATAAATGATTCGTCGGGATATTAAAGGTCACATTCGAGTATTAAACTAATCCCTATTATGGTTCAAGGTCATCGTAGGGTTAAAAATTTATCCGATGATCAAATTTTGTTAAAATTGGTGACAAGTTGTTCGTATTGTCTCATAAGATCCAAAGGGTGTTTTGAATCAATCCCATGATGCCTTGCAAAAAACAAAGTGTTACAAAAGTTCAAGAACCACAAGACATTTCATGATTATGCAAAAAAAATCCTTAAGTACTAACGCTTTGTGGTGGGCTAAAATGAGCATAAAAGTCAAGAATTGTATGTGTTAAGAATAGGATTTTTGTGGGATCACATGACCCTATTGAAGTGACATAATTTTTCCAAAACTGGTGCATTGTGGGATTGACTCAATGCACCCTCTGCATAGGATCCAAAAATGTACTATTTTACAGTGTGTGGCATTTGGTTGCATAAACTGGCAAAATGTTTCAAGAGTCTACATGGTCTATGAGAGTCGCCAAGACTTTCTCTCCACGTTGCAAATGGTGCTTTCACCTAATATTTCTGCTTCAGTATGACAAGAGGAATCATTTGACACCATGTTCAACAACATCTGAGCACAGGATGACCTTGAAACATGGGGCTATACCGCTTTAACTTTAAGGTTCGAACCTAGACAAATATATACTTTTTCTATAAGAAGACGAACACGTTAGTGGACATTACAACCCAAATTGACTCGATTTCAAATTTTCACTGTACTAACATTTACCCCTTGAGGAAGGGGAAGGAGTCTGAAAATTTGAACCCGTCATTTTTGACAGCTAGGCCATATTGAAACCCAAACAAAAACAAAATCAATTTAGCATGAAAATCCTACGGGAATACACACCATACTGCACTATAATGATTGACTGCATCGGATAAATATGAACGTCATACATATCAGGAGCCGAAATGCTGTGTAAACAGGAATGCCTTCAGACTTGATTTGAAAGTTACTATTGACTGAGCTAAGCGGATATTGGGTGTTTATTCCACAAATGTGCTGCTGCGTAAGCGAAGGATCTATCACCAAAGAACTTTGTTGGTGAGTTAACTAGTGTATTCAGCTGGCAGCAAGAAGATGATCTCAAGGTTCTCGGTGGTAAATACAGCTGGATGAGCTGAGAGATATAGGCAGGTGACATGCTTTAGATGGCCTGTGAGAAGTAGAATCTTAAAAGTTTCCCTCTATTTAACTGGAAGCCAATGCAGTTGGTGAAGAGCTGGTGTGATATATTCTCGGCGACGGATTTATGGGACAGACGAAGCAGCTGCATTTTTTAATCGCGAATTGGTCAAGGGGGGGGGGGGGGTACATATGGAAGCTTTCCCAACTTGTTTTAAGGTTTCATTTGTAGGACTGTATTTAGATGTACTTGTTAAAATAATATGATAATTTCTATTACTCGTATAAAGTAGTTTAATAATCTGTATTATTAACATAAACATAATTTACATGATCAATTACATATTCTGTTATGACGTCTTGTAGGGCGTCTAAGGTCAGAACTACCTTCAAACACTAATAAATGAGCTTGTGCACAAGTGATCTTAATCTGTAGAGAACAGATTTTAATGATTTGCTAAGTGGTTCAAGAATTTAGAATTTGGTATGTCCAAAACATTACATAAATCAAATTACACAATTCACACACAATTGATATAAATGATACTAATGTTAAAAGAGGCGTGTAGTTCAAAACGATGCTTATGTTCCTCTCAGCGAAGCCTCCCAAAAATGACCCAGCGCACAAGTTCATACAAAACTCAGGCAATATATTCCAAGGGAATTACAGGCATCTGCCAAGGGACATTTTCTTTTCCTTTGATATGTTAATTCAGAATTGTATCTTGCTAGAGTAAACTCCCCGGACAAGTCTAGATTTAATTTTTCATCTGTGGATGAAAGCAACGGATGTGATCCGTGTACAATAGAACTGGGTGCACTGTTGTTCTCAAAGTACACTTCAAAATTTGCAATGACAATAGCAATGCAAGCATTCTTCTCAATTGTTGAGTAGTTTTCTGATGTTTGTCAACTTCTTAGAGAGAGACAATACCATACAGGATGATCTACATCATTTCCTGCTTGCATGAGGAACTACCCCCAAGCCTACATATGGCATCAACTGCGACTGAATTGGTTCTGAAAGTCTGGCGCAATAAAAACTGGCGCATTCATCAAAATAATTGATTTTCTCAAACGCTTTTGGCATTGCTCTGCCACACTAAATGTTGCGTTTTTCTTCAGAAGGGTGGTCAGCGACACGACATTTCTGAGAATTGGGCAGTATTTTATGTAATACCCGACCATACCTAAGAATATCAATGAGATCTCTTTACTCTGTGGCGGGTGGGAATTTCTCAATTGCTTAACTTTGCAGTAGTGTCGGCCTCCTAATTTGCCTTGTTCCTACAAATGCCAAAGTATGTGACACTTTGAATTTGGCAAAATTCACTTTTCACCAGATTCACAGTTAAAACCTGCTTGAGATTAGTTTCTCAAACAATTGATGGAGCGTCTCATGGTTTTCTTCCCTGTTTCATGTGATCACAAGGAGTCATCCACATAAGGCGTCAATAGGCTGCAACTACTCTGTTTGTCACTAATCTTGAAATGTGCGGAAGAAGGAATTTTTGAGACCAAATGCCATTCTTTTGTATTAACCAAGAGAAAAAACATTTAAAGGCCAAACTGTTTTTTAGGTGTTTTTGTTTTAAGATGTCTCACTTTTGGAAAATGGCCTCGTATGCCAAAATTGCCACCACTTTAATTTTGCCACATCTGTTTTTCCTGAAGTCCACATCCTACGATCAATTTTAGCTAGATGACAAATGTTATTAGTCCGGCCCCGGTACCCCTTTCCTTAACCCTCGTCTTACCAAGCCTTTTTTGTTTAACACGGTTTACCAAGGGGGGGGGGGGTGAGCACCATTACGTTATACACGACACCCGCAGGTTTGATTTTGATACCACCAATGGATAGTTATGGTCCTCCTCTTTCGATTGATACCAAAAATAAGTACCAACATATCTAGTATGCGCACAATGACGTCATAAGTGGTCGCGAGTCGGGCCAAATTGGGCATGTTCCACAGAAAATAGGCGAAATACCATTGCGCCAAAAAATGTAGGATTTATCGGATTTTCATGCGGTTTTCAGTTGACAAAATGATGCATTTGGCTAGTTTACCTTAAACATAGAGTTTTTTAGAGCCATACTGTGACATAATTATTTTCAAAAAAATTGCACCATTAAAAATACTTGGTGGCAACACCCCCCTACCCATGCGAATTGACCGTATACCCTAACCCCGGTGAAGGTCCTCCCTTCACATTTTTTCGCTAAAATGACCGGAAGGAAAGGATGAGGGAACGATTATCTGGAAGCTTTTTCAAAAGTTTTAGCCATTTAGCGCACCGGAGCGAAGGTCCATAGCCCCCCTCCCCCTCCCCCCCCCGAAAAAAAATACCCCCCCCCACCCCCCCCCCCCCACCCCAGTTGGTAAGACGCGGGTAATTGGTTGATGCTGCAGCAATAGTTCTGTGGTAGGTTGATTTAAATACTCCGGATCCGCCCCCATCTTGCAGTTTCCAAAGACGCAGAGCGTGAGATGGTCCTAATGTTGATCTTTCATTGAGGTCTATCCAGATAACACCATGATCCTTAGAAGAGTCGGCAGTGTTGATTGGCACACGATAACAATAGCTGGTAGACTGGAAGGAGTGCGATGCTTATGAAAATGCCCAATCTCGTTATCGAATCATAAGCTAAGCCCCATGGTGATGGCCCAAGATTTAACATAAGAGATACAACTTTCTCCAAACTGGTTAATAGCTTCAGATGTCTTGTATGACTGTAGTCCTAAATACAGTTGTGTGTAGATGTCTAAATCATGTGCATAATTCCGCTATGTGCACCAATCACGTCACTCAAAGAACCAGTGTAGAGGATGAAATCAAGAGGTCCCTTGACAGATCGCTGTGGGGTACCGCAAGGAAGGATATGAATGTCCGAAAGCTTATCATTCACAACAACAGCTTGGGAACGATTAGTAAGATATGATTTAAACCATCGTAACACAGTGCCACCAATGCCGTACTGACTTTGTAGACGCTCGAAAAAGATGGAATGGGTGATGGTGTCAAATGCAGCAGAATAATCAAGCAAAATCAAAACTGGCCCTTTGCCCTTGTCTAACGCCAAAAGCAGATTATTCACCACACGAAGCATGGCTGTTTCAGTTGAATGGAACTGGCGATATGCTGATTGCATATCAAAATAAAAGCCATTTTATGCAGATAGTTTTTCAGTTGAGACTGCTTTCTCGAGTATCTGGAAAATAAACTTCAAGTTCGCAATAGGCCGATAATTTTTCAGATCATTAACATCAGAGTCCTGCTTTTTGATAAGCGGTTTCACATGGGTCAACTTATAAATTGATGGTACAATCCCAGAACTCAAAGAATCGTTGATAAATTTGGTGATATAAGGAACCAAGATGTCTAAACAATATTTAAATAGGAATGTTGGCATAGGATCCAAGTCGCACGTCGATGAAGGTGATTGCATAACAAGATCCCAAACACAATCCTCTGTCACTGGTTCAAATTCAACAAATAAAGCTGCTGGTGCAATTTTCAGCCACATTAACACCTATCTTTGGCAAAAGCATATTATCCAGCCTGTCACGTACTGCATCAACCTTTCCATGGAAGAATGAGGCAAATTTATTTGCCAAAGTTCTTGCGCAGGTGTGGTCAGGTTCTTGCGCAGGTGTGGTCAGGAAGGGCCCCTGCTGCATTAAAGGAACACAGCTTATTGACCTTCTGAAAAAGCTGCTTGTCATTATATCATGTAGTGGGGCACTGAACAAGATGAAGTCGATAGGTCCAGAAACAGAGCCCTGCTGACTGCACGGAAAAGGTCACGTTGATCACATGCAGTAATCTTGTTGCTATGACACTCTGCCTTGGCTTTAGCAAGAAGAGAGTTGTATTTTCACTGATTCTTGGAAGCTTCCGTGTATACTGTGATCCCAGTCTGTGAAACTCTGCGCTCCAGCCGACGACGTTCCTTAATCTCAGCACGAAGAGCATCTGAATACCAAGGTGCATGAGGACGGATCGATTGACGAGTGGAGCATGTTCATCAAAGATCTTAGAAGCGGTATATTATTAACAAAGAGCATCGCAGTCAGCATAATTATGAAGGTAAGTGCAGACGATATCGAGCGGAAATTGTCTTGTTGTTGTTGCGAATTTTCTGAGTCGCACTTTTTAATTGTTTGGGTCAGGTCGGTTGATTTGTGATATAAAACACTTGATTATGATTGATTGCAAGTGACTATGATTGAAGTAAGATGACTCACAAAATTGACTTTTTCCAAAGTTACTACAACAGATCCAAAATGTGGGTTCCCGATGTGGGTTGGACCACCAACTAGTTGTTTCAAGTCACGTAGAACCAGACGGCACGGCGTTCCCAAAAAATAAGTTAGACCTCAAATTCAAGGGCATTTTGTTGCAGAACGGGCGCTTAGAACTGGATGATTGGAAAATGAAAGATTTGAGAGAGGAAACATTTGATTCTGCAAAATGTCTTGATTTTTCAAAAAAAAAACACGTTTGGCATAACACACATCCCTTTTCCAAAAAGATGTGTCGAAATGTTGGTTTAGTGACACTTTACCATATTCAAAAGTCTAAAGTAAGAAGTCTATTAATATTTTGGTGTGAGTCACCAACGCTTTATTTCCATATTCCTGACGAGCGCTGGCTGAGCTCGGGCTAGCACAGGAAGCGCAACGTTAGACGCTTAAAGTCATTGAACTACGCTGGGTATTGGCGTAAACAAAGTAACACAAGACACAATGTATCAGAAATTAAAGAATGAGTGTGTTAGAGCTTTTAAAGAGTCTGCGGTCGCGTGGTTTTCTTGGCACATTGCTCTTTATGAAAGGAGGAGGTTAATGTTTTAATATGCCTGTTTCAAATCAAAATAAGGTTAATTGTCATTCAGGGTGAGACTCGATAATCAATGTTTATCCATCTGCACAATGACATCATTTCGGTTGTTTACACATGCTGTTTACCGATTGCTGGGTTCTGGTGATGGAATGTGCATGTGGTTCCATGCTCGAGGTGGATTTAACTTTCCACCCGCGTTTGAGCCAGTCTCCTTTATGTGTCCATCTGTTCACCATTTTAGAGGGGGTTGTTTACTCATAATCTCATAGCATTGTTGTCTGCATATTTTTCTTGTTTGTTTGCCTTATGGTCCTGTTTTAAGCTTATTTACTTCAGTACGCAATGAATAAAAGAATGGAAATGAAGTCGTTATCGTTAGTTGATACTTTCGTGATCAGTCCTTTGAATTCGGTAAAGTGACACTTTTCTGACAACAAACCTTTTTGGAAAAAAAGGGAGTGTATGTTGATGCCCAAACGGGTTTTTTTGAAAGCGAAGACGTTTGTGGCAGAGCCAAAGGTTGTGTCCTTCCTCAAAACTTTTGAATTTCTAAACATCCAGTTCTAAGTGATTTTATGCAACAAAATGTCATCGAATTTTTAGGGGGAACTTTATCTTTTGGGAACCCCTTATTTAGGAAGGATAGAGAGCCTCTCGTCATTAAGCAACATCAACATGTACTTAGATATCCAGAATTAGAGCAGTTATCAGCAAATGGCCACTACAACTGTCAAAGTTGCAGAAGATACTTAATCGGAATTTATTATTTCTTATCGGATTTGAGATTTGTAATGCGAATAGAGTTGGAAGGGAGTTGATGAAGATAGTGTGACAACAACAAATCCCACATCCCAATGGTAAAACTGCTAGAATGCAGGAACAGATAATTGCTTAAAGCAATGTCGTTTTCTTCTTGACCTAGTATATAACAAAGCTAACCTCCATTAAGCACCACGGTAAGTTAAATGGTTTCAAAAGTATAAAATAGACAAAGGGCCAAAAAGTTATGGTCATAACATTCTGCGCTTGACACCCTATCATTGTGACTAAAACATCTCGCGAAGTTAAGTAACCAGCATCTAGCATAAAAATACATTAAAATATTTTTTATCAGGAGAGTCCCAATCAGACTGAGAAAGTCCATACTAGGAAAACGACCACATCTGTAAAATTTACATTCCTGACAATTATACAAGGCGTATAAAAAAACGCAACAGGATTTGTTCACGAGTTTTTGAAAATTTAATTGGGTTTACGCCAAGGTAAGTAGTACCACCTTAAAGCAATACTTGTCCTCTTTTCAATGATATGTTATTCACCCATACACGTTCATGGATGGCTGAGTAATCAAGGTTTTTCAACAATGGGAGAAAATAGGATTGGGACAAGTTTTAATAAGTGAAAAGCTGTTTGATTCCTCTTCAAATCTCCATCCCCTCTCTTTTCAAATGTTCAGTCAGGTGAGTCATTACATAATCTTTGAATTTTTGCAAGGATTTGCTTGTTATAGGTTCTAGCCCAGCAAAAAACATGTGTAGTAGCATGCTTATTAATTTTATCAGTGTTCAAGATGCCTCAATTGACTACAGAGCAAAGGATCTTTGTGGTAACTGAGTATGCTCGCACCCAAAATTCAACGGAGGCAAGAGGCATTTCGAGCACAATTTCCTGAACGTGGCCCTCCACCCAGAAGCACGATATTGCGAAATTTTAGGAAGTACCAAGCTACAGGAAGCAGTCGTATTCGCAACAGAGGGAACTCTGGAAGGCCACGAACAGGACGTTCTGATGAGAACATTGAGGCAGTTAGACATCTCCTACAGCAGAATCCACGCAATGTTAGTGCCAGAAGAAACGGTCTAGGAATTTTTTTTTTTTTTTTTTTTTCGCTTGATTAAGTATAATTCAAAAGCTACACTTAATCTGCACATTTGGGTGAATTCAAGCAGGATGCACCCCAGCTATGGCTGCCAGTGAGGTGTTGGAATGTGTCAAATCGGATTCGTGTATAGGTTCTAGCCCAGCCCAGCAAAAAGCATGTGTAGTAGCATGCTTATTAATTTTATCAGTGTTCAAGATGCCTCAATTGACTACAGAGCAAAGGATCTTTGTGGTAACTGAGTATGCTCGCACCCAAAATTCAACGGAGGCAAGAGGCATTTCGAGCACAATTTCCTGAACGTGACCCTCCACCCAGAAGCACGATATTGCGAAATTTTAGGAAGTACCAAGCTACAGGAAGCAGTCGTATTCGCAACAGAGGGAACTCTGGAAGGCCACGAACAGGACGTTCTGATGAGAACATTGAGGCAGTTAGACATCTCCTACAGCAGAATCCACGCAATGTTAGTGCCAGAAGAAACGGTCTAGGAATTCGATCTGCAAGATTTAATCGTATCACCAGACTTAATCTCAGATGGCATCCATATCAAATGAAAATTCGGCACAAACTTCTGCCCACGGACTTGCCACGACGACAAGACTTTTGCCAATGGTTCATTGACTAATGTCAAGGAAATGACCAGTTCCTCACCAATCTTGTCATTGGCGATGAGTGTAGTTTTTGGATGAATGGGAAGGTGACAACATTTAATGTTTGGGATTATGCTCCAAAGGTCATCCTCCAGAATTCAATTTTGACGTGAACTTCAGTCGAGAAAAGCTGAATGTTTGGGGTGGCATTTGTGGGAATGGTTTGTCATTGGAGCCATTCTTTTTCGAGAACGACATGAACGGAATTGGCTACCTGGAAATCTTGAATCAGCACGTGACTCCGGAACTAATGGCAAACTTTCCAGTTGAAGAGAAAGGTGTCTTTAGACGTTTATGGTGGGCTCGGGATGGTGCACCACCCCATCGACTGATAGCTGTTAGGAACAGGTTGGCGGAGCCGCGGAGGTCTTTGGTCTTTGTGATTGCACTGCATCATAATGTGGAATGGTCACCACTATCACCGGATCTGACTGCTTTCTTTCTTTGGGGAATATACCTCAAAAGCAAAATTTTTTACCACCCCCGACCTGACCTTGCATCGCTTCGTCTGAGGATAATCGATGAGTTTGATGCATTACGACCCCAGAGACAAATGATTCGCAGAGCGGTTAGCGAAATGGAGACGCGTGCTCACCTAGTGTAGCGAGAGAGAGCTGGAGGCCATGATGAGGGAAATGGAGTGTAATTTCATCCTAAAGAAGAAGATAATGGTAAGTTAAGATTATTTACTGCAAAACCTTATGTTTGTTTCTACAAGATTATTTCAATGTCCAAACACTTGGGCAAACCCACATTGACTTGCTGTGAAGAGAGGCATTTACTCAGCCATCCGTGACCGGTATGGGCGGAGTAACAATCATTGGAAAGAGAAAGTGTAGCTTTAAGGTGGTGTTATTTTTGTATTACGACTGTAGTCTGGGTGTAGTTCCAGATTGTTTTGCTAAAAAATTGCAACAGCAACAATTATTTTGTGTTATCAACTTCTAATTGTCACAGGAATATGTGTCAAAAGTCTAGAAAAATCAACCATGGGAACATGTAAAAAATAAGGGTTTAAATTTGTAAGGGGTCAAAAGTTAAAAGTGTTTTGGAAAACCTACACCAACTTATTCATCTGGTCATGAGGATTCTCTGCATTTGACATTTTAGTATGAAATAGATGGAAGCGTTAATGAAGCACCCCATAGGATATGTAGACCTTTGTTGCATTTTGACCTCTAATGTCAGGACCAAATGGTGAAATGAGTGCAAGTATATTCCCGGGTCCTTTGGTACTGTATGAATCTGAGTATTCTGAAAAGTTACCACAGACATTAACTAGCCAACAGATAGGCAAAACTATACCTTTTTGCGACTATAGAAACCACTATGCTCGATTCTGCATTGAAGTCTATGCCCTCATAGAGTTGTTAAATAGATTTAGATTATGATGTCATTACAGCAGATTTTCATTAAAGGTTTTCCCTGGAAAATGATCTACTTAGTATATTAATTTTAGAGTTTTAGGTTGGGGTGTGTAATGCGATGCAAATTTCAAGACATCGAACAAAATCATCGTAGGTTTTAAATGTCTTAAAAGAATTTCTTGATTGTGATTTTTTGCAATAACAACAATGTTTTAAAAATTTTGGTTTTAAATTGTGCAGAGATAGATAAAGGTCGAGTAACAATAGGAGAGTTATAGGTAAGAAAACGATCAGGACAAGAGAGTACAATACGGGAGGAAGGCAAATTATGGAAGGATTAAGGTCCATTTTAGTGAAAGGGTCAGTTCAGGGTTAATTTTTTTAAATTAGGTTGCTATTAAATATCCATTTTGAACACACCTGTGGGAATGATTGAAGCATAAATCTACAGTTTTAGTATACATGTGTGGGTATTATTTAAGATGGCCGTTTAAGGTAACATGTAATACCTAAGTGTCATTTCTGTTAGGGCCTACTTAATTTGTTCATTGTTTTAAGATACTGAAACTCCTTTATATCATTAGTTTATGCAAGTTAGACATTTTTTTTTTAAAATTCGGCAGTAGTCCGGTGCTCGACCCATATGACTTTACGCAAGCGTCCACACAAAATTGTTGGATGGTTTGTAGGCAACATTGACCTGCTGATTCCAATCTCGATGATGCCACTTGTCATCTTTGAGCATTGTGAGATAGGAAGGGGGTAATTTAACAGGGGTAAAATTCTGTAAATGTTTCATGTGGATTGAAATATGTATAGAGTGTTTATCTTGTCTAAGGTTTTCTAAAAAAAGGTATAGTTGCTATACTGCAACCTTTTGTGTTACACTACAGACCAAATTGTTCAAGCGTCATCATGGGATTAAATATTTACAACGATCCGATTTGTTTCAAATGGTTTCAAAGTGTCGTATGGGAATGTAAAAACAATAATAAACATTTACCTCATGTCAATCATTGTTAAGGTATCTAACAGTGACTAAAATGATTAACCCAAATCAGAGCCCTGGGACATTCTCCAATGGATTTCCCCCTATTTTATACCACAATGTCAACAAAGGTGGAACCTATATTTGACATAATATCAAACAGAATGAAGAATTTGAGCCATTTGAAAGAATCTGTGCATTTAAAATTGTTTACCCAGGATGACCTGAACCATTTTAGACGTGAGCTGTTAAAAGTAAATGTCCTAGATATAGCAAATCCACGCAATGTTATGCCAGAAGAAACGGTCTAGGAATTCGATCTGCAAGATTGATCGTACACCAACTTAAATCTCATCATGGCCTCCATATCAAAATGAAACTTCGGCACAAACTTCTGGCCCACGGGACTTGCACGACGACAAGACTTTTGGGCCAAAAAAAATGGTTCCTATTGCATGTCAAGGAATGACCAGTTTACTTCACCACTCTTGTCATTGGCGATAGTGTAGTTTTTGGATGAATGGGAAGGTGACAACATTTAATGTTCGGGAGTATGCCCCAAAAGGTCCCTCCGAATTCAAATTTTGATGTGACTTCAGAGTCGAGAAAAGCTTAATGTTTGGTGTGGCATTTGTGGGAAAAAGGTTTGTCAGTGGAGCCATCTTTTTTCGAGAACGACATAACCGAATGGCTACCCTGGAAATCTTGATCGCACCGGAACTAATGGCAAACTTCCAGTTCAAGAGATAGGTGTCTTTAGACGTTTATGGTGGGCCCAGGATGGTGCACCACCCCCACCCCATCCACTGATAGCTGTTAGGAACAAGGTTGGCGGAGCCGCGGAGGGGTCTTGGGTCTTTGGGGATTCACTGCTCATAATTTGGATGGTCACCACTATCACCCGGATCTACTGATTTCCTTTTCTTTGGGGAATATACCTCCAAAGCAAATTTTTTTACCACCCCCGACCCTAACCTTGCATCGCTTCGTCCGAGGATAATCGATGAGTTTGATGCATTTACGACCCCCATAGACAAATGATGCGCAGAGCGGTTAGCGAAATGGAGAACGCGTGCTCACCTCTGTGTAGAGAGAGAGAGATGGAATGCATGAATAGGGAAATGGAGTTACTTTCATCCTAAAGAAGAAGTAATGGTAGTAGGTAGTAGTAGTACGGCAAATCCTGATGTTTTGTTTCTACAAGATTATTTCAATGTCCAAAACTTGGGCCAACCCAAAGTGACTTGCGGTGAAGAGAGGGCATTTAACCTCAGCCATCCATAACCGTGTATGGGCGAGTAACATCTGGGAAAGAGGAAAAGTGTAGCTTTAAAGGGGGTGTTATTTTTTGGATATCAACTGTAGTCTGGATGTATTCAATATTTGTTTTGCCTAAAAAATTGCAACAGCAACAATTATTTTGTGTTTATCATCACTTCTAATTTGTCACAGATAATGTGTCAAAGTCTAGAAAAATCCACAATGGGGAACATGTAAAAAATAAGGTAATGTTGTAAGGGGTCAAAAGTAAAAAGTGTTTTGAAACCTACAAACCAACTTATTCATCTGGTCAGGAGGATTTCTCTGCATTTGACATTTTAGTATGTAAATTAGGATTGGTTAAGCGTTAATGACCCCATAGATATGTAGTACCATTGTTTACATTTTGACCTCTAACTACAACAATGACCAATGGTGAGAAATGAGTTGTCAGTAATTATATTCCCTGGTTTTCCTTTGGTACTGTATGAATCTGAGTATTCTGAAATTTTACCACAGAATTACTTAGCCCACAGATTGGGTCAAACTATACCTTTTTGGCCGACTATAAACCACTATGCTCGATTCTTCATTGAAGTCTACAATGGCCCTATAGAGTGTTAAAAATTGATTTAGCTCTATGATGGCATTACAGCAAGATTTTCATTAAATGTTTTTTCTCCTGTGAATGAATTCTACTTAAGTACTATAATTTTAGAGTTTTTAGTGTTTGGGTGTGTAATGCGATGCATTTTCAGACCTCCGAAACAAATCATGTAAGGTTTTAAATGGTCTTAAACGCACTTTCTCTTTGAATTTTAAGTCCTCTCTGCCAAGACTGGCTGTATAGAGAGGTTGGTTTAATGTTGCAGGTATAGATAAAGGTCGAGTAACAAATAGAAGAGTTATATAGGTAAGAAAATCGATCAGGACAAGAGAGTTCCAATCCGGTGAGGAAGGCAAATTAATGGAATGGATTAAGGTCAATTTAGTGAAGGAGTCAGTTTCAGGGTTAATTTTTTTAAATTAGTTGCTTATAATATCCATTTTGAACACACCTGTGTTAATGATGGATCATAACTCTACAGTTTATATACATTGTGGTATTATAAGATGCAGTTTAGGTAACATGTAATACCTAAGTGTCATTTCTGTTAGGGGCCTACATAATTGTTCATTGTTTTTTAAGATCTGAAAACTCCTTTAATTCATAGTTTAATGAAGTTGAACATTTTTTTTTAAATTGGGCATAAGTTCGGTTGCTCGACCCATATGACTTTACGCAAGCGTCCACTTACAAATTGTTTTGATGGTTTCTAGGCAAATTGCCTTCTGATTCCAAATCTGGATGATGCCACTTTGGCATCATTGATTCATTGTGAGATAGGGACGGGGGTAAATTTTAACAGGTAAAATTTGTAAATGTTTTCATGTGGATTTTGAAATATGTATAGAAATGTTTATTTATAAAAAAACTGCAAAATTTTAAAAAAGGTAATAGTTTTGCCTATACCTGCAACCTTTTGTTTTTAACAACACTACAAGACCCAAATTGTTCAGGTCATCATGGATAAATAGTTACAACGTCCTATTTGTTTCAAATTGTTTCAAATTGTTCGTATGGGAATGTTAAAACAGATAATAACATTTACCTCAATGTCAATCCTTCTAAGGTATCTAACAGTGGACTAAAAATGATTAACCCCAACCCCCATAGCCCGGTGGACATTCTCCAGTATTTCCCGCTTGATTTATACCACAAATTCCAACAAAGTGTGTAACCTCTATTTGACATTAATATCCAACAGAATGAAAATTTGAGCCCATTTTGGAAAAGAAATCTGTGCATTCTAAATTGGTTACAACCCCATGATGACCTTGAAACCATTTAGACTGATCTGTTAAAAGTAACTGTCCTAGATAGCAACTATACCTTTTGTAATCCTAGGAACCAGAGAACATGACTATCACCTGTTTAAAACCCATTATGAAGCATTTAACAAATTTTACCCCTGTTATTTACCCACTACCCTATCTCAAATGCTGAAGATGCCAGAGTGGAATCATCAGATTTAGATTCACTAGTTCAATCTTGCCTAGAAACCCTCAAAATTTTTTGTGGACTCTGCGCAAGGTCACATGCAAAGGTTCTTAGGGGCCGAGCACCAGATACAGGAAATATAATGAATATCATGCTTATTCAGCCCTTTTTTTCACACTTTTGCCCCCTTTTGGGCCGAGGGTCGCTACGACCTCCGCTATAGAAACCACTATGCTTCATTGTTTTTAAGAATACTGAAACCCAAGTAAATCATTATGTTTCATGTATTGGGGCATTTTAGAAAAAAAATATCGGAAAGGAATATACGGGTATCATGGTTTTATCAGCCCTGTTTTTCACACGTTTTTGCCCCTTTTTGGATTTTTTGCCTGCTGATCATTGAATTGTTTTGCACTACTGGGAACCTTCCCTTGAAACATAAGCTGGTCTGCACTCCTGGGTGTTTTGTAAAAACACTATAAGCTAATCTATAAAGTTTTACATACCTTTAATTGATTTCATTCAATGCAATAGAAAGACAAGTTTAGCATAGTGTTTTGAAATACAGACAAAACATAGATTTTTTTTTCATTATGGTACTAAATTAAGTCCATTTTTTTTTTAACTTATTTTGGCAATTTTTGATCTTAAAAATTTAGGAACTGTGATAAATTCTTTGTCCATGGTGGTGCACATAAACAAGTTTGATGAGAGGTTAAGAAAATGAGAGTTTGTGTTTGTTAATTGTGGTTGTGGCGTATGTATGCATGCATAGCGCATTGTGGTTGGTGTACGATGTTTTGACGTGGGGGAGTAAATTGCAGATACAATAGGCCTACTCATTGTTCTGCTTTTATTGGGGGGGGGGGGCAGGGTATTTATTTCTGTCTGGTTCCTGGGGGATGTGGCATTGGTTACAAATTAAATACTGCCAAATTATTTAGCAGCACCACAGCTCATAGTGGGGGGGGGGGAAGAGGACATGACTTGTTTGATTTTCGTCATTGGGATTTTCCAAAAAACCGTAAACTGTAAACAACCCCCGAAGTTGATGGCGTTTTAAATTCGCTGTTGCTGTTAGGTTGGCATGTCCTTTCCCATTTGAGTCTATTCACTTCAACGTAAAGGGGGCGCACCACTAAAAAGTTCTGGGCAAATCATGCGTAGGTTCTCCCTTTTTAGCTTTTTTAAAAGCAATGCGGCACATGGTTTAGGCGATATCTTTTGTCAACTATTTGTAATTAAAAGTAAAATTATGTCATTGAAAGCTGTGAATTTCTGCATTCATAGAATATAGGAAAAGCGGCAGATTTTGTTTTTTTTACAAACCAAAAATCGAGGGAACCGACATTCCTTTCAGGGTGAGCATCGTTTGAGATTTTGGCCCGAAATTATGCCCAAAATTGGTCCAGAGCATAAGTTATACGCGGTCAGACAGACACACCCGCTATGGCAAGCCATAAAGTCCATAACGTATTGCCTTGCCGCAACTCGTTGCGAGAAAGTATCAACGCGTTGCGACGACATTTCGGCAACGCCGTTGCGACATTTCAGCAAACGCGTTGCGGCGTTGTCGGCCAGTCAACATCATGAATTTCTGTGACGTATTTCAAAAAATATACCAACGCGTTGCCAACGTATCTACAACCTTTGTGGAAACCTTCAACACGCGTTGCAAGCCTTCCCAACGCTTTGCGAGCTTCAGCTAACAACGCGTTGTGAGGTTCTTTACACGCGTTGCGAAGGTCCACAAGCCATAAGGGTCATACGTATTGGCGCAACGCGTTGTTAGAAAGTAGCAACGCGTTGCGACATTTCGTTCGGCACGCGTTGTCGTGCGTTCGGCCAATCAAAATCATGATTTCTGTGACGTATTTCAAAATATAGATCCACACACGCGTTGCGGGCAATACGTTATGACCCTTAGGCTTTCACAACGACACGCGTTGCAACCGATCACACACGCTTGCGAACTTCACCAACGCGTTGCAAACGTCACAACGCTTGTGAAGGCAATAAAGGGTCATAACGTATTTGCCGCAACGCGTTGTGAGGTTTTGAACCGGTTGGGTAAGGTCGCACCGCGTTGTGGGAATTATATTTTTGAAATACGTCACAGAATTCATGATTTTGATTGGGCCGACACCGAATCGTTCGAAATGTCGTCACCGTTTGGGCTGAAATGTCGCAACGCGTTTCCCGAAATGTCGCAAACTCGTTGTTTACTTTCTCACCACGATTGCGGCAAACGTTAATGTTGCCCTTATGGTTGTTAACCTTAGAGCAACACGTTGCGAAGCTGTCAACGCGTGTGGAAAGCTCGCCACGCGTTGTGAAGGTTTTCAACGCGTTGCAAAAGTATCTATCAACGCGTTGTGGGTCTATTTTTGAAATACGTCCAGAAATTCATGATTTTGATTGGCCGACACCGCAACGCTCTGAAATGTCGCAACGCGTTGCCGAAATTGTCGCAACGGCGAGCAGACATGCCCGCAACGCGTTGCGACTTTTCTTCGCAACTCGTGCAAGCACTAACGTTATTGCCTTTATGTCTTGCCATACCCGCCTTTGATGAGCGCGTACTTCCTGGTTGTAAAGGGGCCGAGCTATCATCGCATATGGCGTGTGGTCGGAGGGGTGACCCAGCAACGCATATCACTTCTGGGTGGCCCATCAGAGCAAGTGCATTTTTTTCCGCAGTAATACCAGAGAACCAGGAAGTATGCGCCCGTCAAAGGTTTCTGTCCCCCCCGAACTACAATGTATTCCTGGAGCATACTATCTGGAACAAAATATCCTGTGAAAAAATCTGCTCCTGGAGCATATTGTAATGTACTTGCTCGCAGGAGCAATGTGGCAAATGTGGTCCGAGTCTGTATCATGGAGAACGGTTTTTGTCAATACTGCATGCTCCCGGAGCGTGCATGTGCATTCAATTTTGGCTTTAGAATATTTTCTCCAGATTATGTATGGTTCCAGGACCCTATGGGTCCCCTGTACCTTATGCTCCAAGATTATAATTTCGGGTCAAATTCTCAGAGTGGCAAACAGTGTTTGTCATGAACTGCTAAGCTGTCACCACGCCGATCTAACTTGAAAGTCAGTCATGATATTTGAAAGTAAACTAAATAGTTATTAAACATGGCGGGGCATGCAAGTAAAAACACAACCGTCCAATTGAAATTTGGATGAAAATCGCACTGACTTTGAAGCTGAAGCACACTAAGGCAAGAGTAATTCTGCAATCTTATCCTTTGTTTTATTGCCGGCCCAAGGCTTCAGAATTCGTAGGGGAGGGCCATATGGCACTCTTTCCGGATTTAAAAAGGGATTGCATGGTGGGGGAGTTGGCGTTCCTCAATTATTTTGGCAATATCTTGTTTTGCCTTCCGTGACGTCAACCGTGCCTTCACGGTTGACCAGCATACCCGTGCTTTATCCGTTATTGCTTAACGGCTTTAAATTTTTTTTATTCGTCATGAGTTAGGGTGGTCCAAGACGTCACGGGTGGGCCAAATAAACTTCCCGTGTTTGGTCTTAGCATGCCAGTAGGGGCCTATAGTCGTAAGATTCCCTGTAATGTGAACTAAGAGTCTAGCTTAAACAATCAAATTGTCACTTTTTACCCAAACAAAGACCCCCCTATTCTTTTGAAAAAAGGGAATAACATTTTTACTGATCTGAGAAGACCTCACTTTCAACGACTTTTTAGAAGATTTGAAGTGCAACAAACCCCATTTTGGTTGAAAATTTTTGCAAATTGCTTGCCCAAATGATCCCTATGTATTTGTGGGAAGTTGGAAAGAATTTAGTATTGTGCCACCACCCCTATGAATTCGGCAGCCTTCAAACAGAAAAAAACTGCAATGTTGAAGGTATCACTATTCGTCATGCATTATAATGCATCTGGCCGTCCTTTTATATCATTGTTCTTTCACATCTAGGCCGCTTGCATTATCAGCATGATTTGCAAACGTACAAGTTCATTCTGGGGACGCCGTCCCCGTGTGGTAACAAAATACAATGGCCGAGCGGCGCCGCGATAAATCAGTCTGACTGGGCGACGTCACTTTTAAATCCGTCATGTTTCAGACAATTGATTCTGCGACAACATCAACACCTTCCAAGAAATCTAAGAAGATTGTTCGTCACGGTAAACTAGTTGTGAGAACCACAACGCATAAATAATGATGTTTGGGAGCCGGAATCAAAAACGTCTCGCTAGACTCCTTTTGCACCTAACGAGGGTAAGAAAGATAAGAGCAATCTTGCCTGTCGAACAAGGGCCAGCCTCTATAAAAAATGAACATGATAAATCCAAGTGCAAAATGATAAGGACCAAACAAAAGTCTCCACCACTGTGAATAAGCAGAGGAATCGTTCTAGTTTGAAGGATGGTGGCGTCAGAATACTGACTTCCATGCCGGTGCGGAAATAATTATAGTAAGTAATATAGTCCGGTGTACTCAAAGTCCGGCTACAGCTAAGGAATAAGGCACTCAATTTCGTTGACCTTCACGCAACATTAGTTTCACGCTTTATAATTCCGTTATCGTCTATGGTGCGCGGACATATGGCTCCCGCGGATCTATAGTTTTCTTTCACCACCTCTCACCCAAAGACCCTATTTTGTACCTTTCAGTGCATCATCATTACCCCCCGGGGTTGTGAAAGCGTCAGCCTTACAACTCATACTCCGTTTCATACGTGTTTTTGTCGCCCCGTGAAATTTTCCAGTTCTAACGCTCCCTTATACAAACACCCTCAAATTTAGGTCCAAAATTAAATTTCCAGATCTATGACTTCCCCAAAAAACCCCTTCTTTGCTAAACTTTCAATTCACAAGCTCCCCCAATTCTTGCACTTCACACCGCACACCCCACACCCCAACCCAAACCAAAGTTGAGTGACCCCTCCCCCCCCAGGTGTGTGGCCCCACAAGTAATTAGTGCTGCTTTCAACTGCTGAAATATGAAATTTTTTTAGATTTCAATAATTTCAGTATTTTTTTTATTGCCAATTGGTCTTCTAAGTTATGCTAGCAATGGGGATTTCAAATTCCTATCCATCAAATAAGCCTTCACACTTCATCATAAATTTGCAGCTTTATATACACTAGTCCCTCAACTCCATGGCACAGTTCAAAAGCTTCAACTCACACTACTGTAAATTTTCAAAGATTAAAATCTGCAGTTAGGTATGAGTCATGATACATAGGCAAAGGTCAGTTCCTGTTATATACAGGTACACAAGAAGGTCATGTAATTGTGCTCCCTGGAATGATGCATATTGAAGGCTGTTATTCACACATTAGCAATCAAAGGGTTCACGATAACCAACATTATTCGGTATGGAGTTAATGACCTTTTGATGGTTTTGCATTACAGTTCACATACATGTGGATGGTGGATGGAGGAAGGGGTTTTTATTTAAAATGAAACCATATAAAATGACAAATTTCAAAATTACTTTCCGTCCTTTAGTAGCAACACTGTCCTTCCTTAACTCAACACATTTCCAGGCAGATAGTAAATTCAATTACATTCACTTATGGTTCCAACTAGGGTAAGGGGGTGGAGTGCACCTACCGCTTGTGTAACATAGGAAGTGGCTCATTCAATTTTTTTTTGTCAGAAAAAAAATCATTGGAAATTTTCAACTGCAATCCTTACCATAACATAATCACACTGTTTATTTTTAAATCAACAAATTCTTCCTTACTTCACTCTTTTAGTAGAAACATGACAAATAAAGGTCCATTTTGAAAAAAACATGTTACAAATTAAATTAAAGAGCGAAGCAAATTTGAGGTAACATTTCTGGGAGCAGTACAAGTAGAATGTTTTACCCTTCCCAGTTTACCAACTTGCCATACACCCTTTCATTAAGTAGTCTTTCCTGATCTATTACTATAACTCACCCACAAACTATCTCTCAACCTTTTTTGAGGTCAACTGTTGTACATCGCATGCATTGTTTACACTGTTCAGCTGTTTGTTGTCATCAGACATTTATGTTGCTTCTACTGTGGTACCTGTTTTCACATAGCACTTCCATAATTGTCGATGTGGTCTCTCGTGGCAAGGACCATTCCTGGTAAGGTTGGGCGGTGGTTCTCGATTTCCCTGTGGGTTTCCTGTAGACAATAGGACATCACATTGGAGATTGTTTACACATATCAGCAATGATGTTACTTTTTTGCATTAGACAAACCCCCACTTTCAATGACACTATAGTCACGGCAGCCTTAGAAGGCCTGCGACGAGTCTCAGTCCATGACGTATAGGTATAACTCAAGAAATGATGTTATGGGAAAACATTGTTGGTGTTGTACATATTAGTTCACTGGCTGGCAGTTACTAACAGGGGAGACCACAAGACGGTTCTCTACTTCTGATGTGATTATAAAGATTTCATACCAAGTATTGCATAATGGGGCCTCAGTTACCTTCGTGTCATAGAACCCATAAGGGATCATCACATTTCTTGGCGGGCTTGATCGTCTGAAGGTTCCTCCTAATTAAGGTTTGCAGGAGCTATGCCGACAGAATTGGAAGATACTCTACGGCGTCGCCAAAAGGCAACCACTAACAGTCTCATTGCATCATTCAGACGACATCATCTTGTGTGAATTACATTGTGACTCCATACTGGTGCAGCGTATTCAGCGTATATGCCAAGGCAACAGTTGAGGTATGTAAGGTGTCAAAAGATTCACCCCATTAAGTTCCTGCGAGCCTTCTGATGAGGTTGACACGGACTGAGTCTTGGCAGCGACTGCCTTGGTGTGTTGATTGAAAGTAAGGCTGCGGTCCATTGTGACACCAAGGTACTACGGTGTTGGGTCATGTGACAGTTTTCTCCATCGAGAGTGATGTGTTAAGTTCTCTTTTTGCGCAACGATTTGCAAGGTGGAAAACAGAGCTGACTGTCTCTGGGTTTGCTGAGTTTCAAGTCCATCGGTTTTGAAAATTGTCTTACAGTGATTAAGGTCTTTCTGCAACACTGTTTCTAAGGACTCAAAGGAATCAGCGCTATCCAAGTGCCGTGTCGTCTGCGTAGGAGACTGCGACAATCTCCCTTTGGCATATCTGAGACGTAGATGTTGAAGAGACTGGGTGCCAGGACAGAACCTGTGGGACACCATTCCGAAGTTTGCGCTTTCTACTACGTTGCCCATTTGATGCCTCCAGGACGAAAGATCTGTCTTGTATGAGCAGCATCTGAACTTTGACAAGCTTGACATCAGGGAAGATTTTGAGTAGTTTGAGGTAGAGACTTCGATGCCAGACTGTATCGTACGAAGCAGTTAGGTCTATGAAGACTGCTCCAAACTTCTGCTTCTTCTGGAAGGCTGTCTCGATGTCATTAACTAGTCTTGCTATCTGATCAGTTGTTGATTTACCTCTCGAAATCCGCTTTGGGTGCGGGGTAAATGCCTCGACCGTATCATTGATCCTGCCGAGTATCAGTCACTCAAGCAGCTTATAGATGTGAGATAGTAGCGAGATGGGTCTGTAACTCTGGGGCTCTTTGCTGGTTTCTTGGGCATTAGGATTGCAATGACCTTTGAAGTCTTCCATCTGGAGGGAATAGTTGACGTTCCCATGCAAGTAGAAAGGAATGAGTTGGAGCCATCGCACAGCTTCGGGTGCCAATCTTCAATAAGTCTGTATGGATGTTGTCAATTGCCAGGAGCTTGCCCATTCTTGAGAACTTTAATTGCTTCGGTGATCTCATCGTAGGTGAATGGTTGGGACATGGGGCTTGACTGTGGAGAGGTTGTAGAAGCTGTTTAATCTCTGCTAGCAGCACAGAGTAGGGCTTTCACCTGTGGAGTGTGGTCTTGCCACTTTTCCATTGTTGACAAGTACTGACGCGATGGAGTTTGCAGAGACAGGAACACTGCTTAGCTGGACAGCTCCGCCCGGTGAGCTTGTTGATGGTGTTCCAGGCCTTGCGGCTTGAGTGGGTAAAGTTGATATTGGATATCTCCTCCTCCCAATCTGGTGCGTCTCTTTTGGCCAAGCAGATCCAGTAGCTGGTTGCCCTGTGCTATTCTCTCAGTATCGCAGTTGGAATTACAATACGCTTTGTATATCTCGTCGCATTCCGTGTCCCCAACAGGGAGTGTAAGGATTCCTTCTCCTGCTTGGAATGGAATGTTTAGGCTGCTTGGTGGAGCATGGAGTAGAAGTCAGAATATGCATCATCGTTGATGTTAGATTACTCCCGGGTCTGGCATCGTGGATGACAGTTCGCTTGGGAGTAGTTAACGTGGAAACTCGGTGGCTTTCCTAAATTTCCAATCTCTTTCTGTAGAAGTCTGTGAATTCAATTGGTGACCCTGATGTCACTGGTGACCCAGTAAGGGCAATGACCTGATCTAGGAAATCAAGGGAGGACCGTTTCTGGGGAGCACAGCGGATCGGATGTCGCTGGTGACTGTTGACAGGTCGGGACAGGTCCCCATGTCCCATGATGCTTGATAGAAGGGTAGGGTGGAATCCCTTTACTAGAAAACAGCATTTGCCATGTCTTGGGCTTCAATCCATTCAGGAGCCACCTTTGCCCTTCTTGTCAATGGTGGAGTATCCCCATGCCGTATTTCTACAGTTGAATCCTCTCATACGAAGGGAGCTCTGCCGAACTCATGGATGGAGTTTAAGTCTGCCTCAGCTGGTGTTGGCTTTATAGATGTTTGGAAGTGGGTTCCCATTGCTAGTCAAATTTTATCCACTGGAGCGGCGAATTCATTGAAGATTGCAGGGTTGATCTCAACTTTATTGCCTTTCTTTACATAGGAAGCGATCCCATGCTTGTTGTGCGAATGAAAGCAAATAATGTCAAAAAACCTTCGATTTGAGCTTCTTCTTCAGATTCGCAGTGATTTTCTTGGAGGAGGATGATTTCAACTCCGTTCTCCCTGGGAGCTGTAAGATGATGTCCGCTTAGCATTGGGGAGACCTCAACGTTCAGCTGCCGGATACATACTTTGTTCTTGCCATAAGGAAATTTTCCTCTTGATTAGCTCATCGCCAGAAAGTGAGGGTGGTCTTCAAAATGTCACTAGTGTGGTGTTTTAAAACACAGGTTTGGACTTAAGTGTTGTTGAATCATTAGCCACAACATGTGATGTGACATTTAACAGGGCGCCGCGAGAAGGGCTTCAACACGACCCCCAAATATTTTTGTACAAATCATCAAGGAAAAATTATTTCATTGTAATTAGCACATAATAAAAAAAGTTCCCAGTGGTATGCAATTTGAGCTGCCCAGTTTATTGCAATTATGATCTGGGACACCAAGGCCATTGTTATGCCCAACAAGCGTCACTTACCATGGCAACCCCCTTAAAATTAGAAAATTGGATTTTGCGATGTTTACATAACGAGAAACAATTTTAATGCTTAGTGGATAGACTCTGAGTTTTCTTCGCCATGTTTTAGTACCCTTACTATCACAATCCCTTCTTCTGTGCCATCGTTTGATGATATATATAGAGTTCACAGACCAGTTGGCCATAGCAACACAGTATTGAGAACTTTAAACTTTGCAAGAAATTCAATTTTGTGACAATCAGCATAGAAACAAAGTCTAAGCTGCTATTTTGATTGCAATCAATATTTGGGGTTATTAGGTTAACGGTAGCCAACTGGGGTGTCGTTCCTCCAGACTGTTATAGGGACACGCATTATGTACTAACAACACACTTTGGGATCAATGGGAATGAATGCAATGGTTAACTGAATATATATGAAATCAGAGAAATTCCAGCTTTACGACGTAGATATTTGAAAGCTTTCTTTTATATAACAGTTAATGACAACCACTGAAGCAACCCTACCGGGAAGTTTTTCTAAGACTGCCCGGACGGGGAATCAACCTACGACCTTCCGATCACTTATGCGGATGCCCGATCCACAAGGCTACCCTCCTCACAGCTTGCACCTACAGCACAGAACATTCAGGAATGAATGCATGTGCCATGCTTAAATGGAATTTTGAAAATAATAAATATAGTAATATCTTAGAACAAGACAACACCAAAAAAGCAATCGACATGGAGTGGTCTCGTCGGGGAACCCGCCTTAAGTTCCCGTCCCACCCAACCAGAGGCCATCAGACCCAATTCCCATCCTACTCCTCACAGAGGGCTATAATTTCATGTTTTCCTTCCCTCGTTCCAAGGGAACGTAATATCGCCCCTGCCATTCCGGTTTTCGATGGTTTCTATCTACTTTTATTCCTCACGGCACAGAACGTCAGAGGAATGTGACCTAATCCCAAGCCTCCTGAACAGATAAGTGGCCTCCAGCATTTCCATGATAAGAAGCATTGCCCGAGTCGTGAAGGCGTTTCAGAAGGGCTGGGGGAGGCGGCACTACCACAATTGCGTACGACATGTTCCAGTATGCAAGCCCGCTCAGCGATGGTTGCATTCCTGTGTTGTGGGTGGGGGGGGGGGGGAAGTTGAAGCCCCCCCCCCCCTTTTGTTCTTCAATCTCAATGGCTCCCAGAACCTTCCCCATTTGGTCAAGGTAGTAACTGAATTCCTGAGAAGGGGGTGGACAGTCGTCATCGACGATGGAAAATCGTCATTGACCTGTGCAGGGCCGTCTTTCTGCCGTAGTGGCGCCGACTCCCTTTGTAAGGGGCGAAGGTGGTTCTGGTCTGCTGAGAAAATATGTGTGATGTCAGGAGTCCCTTTTTGGTTGCTCGCCTCCCATGTTCTATGAGTGGGAAATTTTCGTGCCGACCCTCTCCTGGGAAGGTCCCCCAATCCCAACACAGCAGAAGGTCAGAGGGTCTCGGTGGAGTGCCAGCGGTTTGCTGCACAATCTTCTAGATGGTGTACCGTCCACACTTGGATCTGTTCGCCTCAGCCGTGAATCATAACCTTCTGAGCTATTACTCTTGGGACGCAGATCCCTGGGCTAAGAAGGGACGTCAATGGCTGCGGCGTTGAGTCGGGGCTGATAGTCCTAACGCTTTTTCCCCAATCGCCATGATCCCGAGAGTTCTCGATATTGGCCTCTCGCCAATTTGGTTTGGCCCTGCGTAGCCCCATTTTACCACTTGCAGCTGTAGTTTCCCATTCTGCTGTTTCTTCCTTGAGAGAGAACCGATTCCGCTTCCCATATTAAGGGCTCTGGTAAGAGGTCCTTCGTCCGACCCATTTGTAACCAGAGTACACAATAGATGCTCTGCACTGTCTGGTGTATTTCTAACAGACTGTATACGAAGTTGAGACTTTCTGACAGGATCGCGGCCAGGCAAGTGGAATCAACAGTGTATCTATGAGTGTGATCTCGACTCCGCGCGTTACATGCATGGTGTTCCGCAAAGTCGTATCCGATTTGTGGCTGTATGCCAGATTGCCAAATTCCTCACTCATGTCTTTCAGAATAAAGGGTCCTAACCTCTCCGGGTTAACCAAGCAGCCCTAGGCCAACTCAAAAAGCCTGGTGATGGCATGACAGTTTCCTCCAGTTCCCTCTGGTAATGATATGTTCACGACGTCGTTCCCTGGTCTAGCCTGTTCCAGAGTGGGATTTGCCCCTGCCTTTCCATTCTTTGTGTCGGAGCGTTTGGTTGTCGAAAGCTTATTTTCTGCATTTCCAATAGACTCTTTCTAAGTGTCTGGCCTAGGGGTTTGGAGGTCACGCCTTGTCCTACAGACAAGACCCGCCTCCGCATGAGACGTGGGGGTTCTCTATTCTTCAAGCAGGCTGTTTGGCGAAAATCAGATTCGTTGTACATCCAAACAGTATTTTGCTGCATCTCACCAGAGGTTGTCTGCCGCTCGGAGAAACCTTAGTGTTCAGATAGGGCCCTTGAGCGGTAAGGATCTTCGTAACTTCTCATCAACTCTTTATCTCTGCAGTGCCACCAAATGGGCCTGCAGTCAAGGGACACAGTGAGCCGCGGGAGTTCTCATTCAGCCATAATGCACACAAAAACACCATGATCGGTTGCGTGGCTACTTTGTCAGAGCACATGATATTCAAGCTCAAATCTTCCTCCTGTGCATTCTATAAAGGGCCTCCATTCCGAACATGGCCGAACCCGTACAATGTCCGTTTGGAGTTTCTGCTACCACCTTTCAACATGCCTAGTAGCAGCTGGAACCAGTGCTTATTGGATCAAGATGGAAGCATTAGGAGTACGTTGGATTGGCTACCATCTACACCCCCACTCCGTCCCCGGTTGAAGCCATGGTATATGTTTAAAAAATAAGGTCATGGTAATAAGCTATTGGCTAATGCTGATCTCCCTTCCAGGAGTAGGGTAGGCTACCTTCCTTTACGACCTACGGACCTTCTGTAAATTTGTTCTCCACCATCAATAAGGTCATTTGGAAAGGGCCAGAATGAGACATCTGTGCAGAATTTGCATATCCAGAATTTTGCCAAAGCCCTACAAAGTCACGGCTGGGTTCTAGAGTGATACATTGGATTACCAATGGACCGCATGTGAAATGCTTTCTAGAGGTGTGACGACTGGTAGTTTTGGTAGAGACGCTGGATCATCTTCCTTATTTCTATGAATATGCCATCATTACATTAGTTTTCATTGGTGGAGTCAGCTCACTTTGATTTATTGTTGGATTCTATAATCTCCCAGTGGACGAAGGTAGGGCCTCATTGAGAATGCCATCAGCAGTCTGTGGATCGAGAAACCATCATTGGCATGCTGGGAGATTGTCTCAGCCCCCTTTGTTGCATATTGCTGTTGAAAACGACCGACTCCTGTTCGAATCCTGTTCAAGGTGACCTATGTTCCTTACGTGGAAGTTTGCCTCGCAGTTTGGTTTCAGGTTTTCGTTTTTCCGGTCTTCTTCGAAAACTTGAAGTCCATTTAAATGCAATAGGGATTCCTTCATAGGTGGATGAAAGTCAAATGGTTAGTTGGACCAACGACATCTGAGGTCATGTTGCCAGATTGCATCTTGCCATATAGGGTATTCTGGTTGCAAAGATATAACATTTTTCCGAAATTCCAAGCTCTTATAGTGGTGTTTCTATAGGAACAGCTCCGGCACTCACACCCACCAACAGCTTAAAGGCAAACAAGCAGCTTCTGAGAGCTTGGACCCCAACTAACAGAAAAAAGATGGATAAAATCCCTAAAGGGAAAGGTCTAGGTCTCATTAATACCTCAAATAGCCTCAGATTGTCTTTTTTTTTTTTCAAACTCCAATTTTTGTAGCGGATGGTTTGCCCATGACACACCATAATTAGCCATGGACATGACCCTTGAGTAATTTAGATCTTAAGTGCAATCACGGTCAGCTAGAAATCCATATACCTAGGCACTTAAATTAAATTGTGTTATTTGTGTTATGTTTATAAAAAACTTAAATTTTCTCCATCACAAAGATCATTTTCGCACTGTACAACCATGGTAACACCGGAAATTGACATTTCTATGACCTAATAACCACAATCTTCCTTCAAGCAAATAAGGAAGCTTGAAAATACATAAAAATATGACACATAGAGCATGTTTTTTTTTTTTTTAATTTTAAGCTTTTGAAAATGACATTTCTAAATTCACATTTTCATACTGAATTTAGGAGAGAATCTTTCCACTTTCCCCTCGGCTCTTTCCTCGCCCTCCAAGCGCCACCCAAGAGCCCGCCATTTTACCATTTCCCCCCCGGACAGCATTCATTCGGTTTCTCTTCTCTCCGCCTCTCCCCCCCCCCTCGGGGTCTTCCGTCCCCTCTCTCATGGTGCGTATCGGGTTTCGCGTTTTAAAAAATATTAAAGTTTTCCCCTCAAAAAGTCATTTTTGAGACCGTGTTACCTTGGTATACGACCATAATCGATCATTCTATGACTCAAATAACCGTATTTTGCGTTGCAAGCATATGGGAAGCTTCAAAGACCATAAATAAATTGACCCCTTGAGAATGTTTTTATGTTGTTTAGTTACAAGATATACGACATTTTTAAATTCTCATTTTCGTTACTGCGTTGCCATGGCCCCGTGTCTGGCGCGCACACCCACCACCAATTTTAATGGCAAACAAGCATATTCATACTTGCCGGACCAGCAGAAAAACATCATGAATGAAAATCTCTAAAGGGAGGGAGGGTTTCGCTTTTGTGGCCCATAGCCTATATTACCGTCCACTGATCTCGCCCACAGCGTGGTACCGCCCCCTGCTGCTGCTGGATTCGGCAGACGATTGTGGCCAAACCAAGCCACGGTTAAACAAGTTTTTTGGACGATTTAATAGGGAACGGTCCACAATATTTACCGTTAATCATACAAAGAATCTAGAAATAACCCTTATACAGTGGAGTTGGCTCTCTAACTGCAATGGTTTTGGATTGAGAAAATATTGTTTGATAACATAAGATGTTTATAATTTTCTGTCAAGGTTTCGATATTGCGTATTAAATCGGGGCAAAATTTATGATTTCGTAGTCGTCACCGCCTGGGATTTAATAACACATTGCGTTGTAATGCCCTCCTTCAGTTATTCATAGTCACCGGTTACATTCATGAGAATCAATTTTTATATAGTTGCAATAAGGATATATGAGCTTTATACTCCGTTAAGACTTATTCAAGTGTCACAAAACTACACCTTTCTGCCAGAGCGGTTTGGATTGCATTCGAATCATCTTGAAACCTTTCTTTGATTTAATCACTCATTTTAGAAGGAAGACGACATCAGCATTAGTCCGGTGCTCGACCCATATGACTTTGCGCAAGCGTCCACACAAATTGTTTTGATGGTTTCTAGGCAACATTGACCTGCTGATTCCAAATCTGGATGATGCCACTTTGGCATCATTGACCATTGTGAGATAGGGAAGGGGGTAATTTAACAGGGGTAAAATTTGTAAATGTTTCATGTGGATTTGAAATATGTATAGAAGTGTTTATCTTGTCCTAAGGTTTAAAAAAAGTTATAGTCTGTGTGGGCTCCAACACAGACACATTGCTTCTTCGTGACATTCGTCGCCACACAGTATTTGCAGACACCTGATGTTCATCGTCCCATGGTTACTCAACTCCATATGATGCTCATGTCACATTTTATATTAAAAAAAAAAAAAAAAAAAATGTCACATTATATTTATTGAAGGCTAAGCCCTCACCTCCAACAAGACGCCGATCACTACCATGAGGTGCCTGCCTTTTTGCATGCATTGTCACATTATATTTATTGAAGGCCAAGCCCTCACCTCCAACAAGACGCCGATCACTACCGTGGGGTGCCTGCCTTTTTGCATGCATTGTCATCTACCATTGTGACATTAATGGTGACATTATAATTTGTGACATATTGTAACATTATAATTTGTGACATATTGTGACATTATAATTTGTGACATATTGTGACATTATAATTTGTGACATATTGTGACATTATAATTTGTGACATTTGGATGTGACACATTTTAATTTGTGGAATTTGGAGGTGAAACATGTCTGGTATGGAACCCACCAAAATAGATTCGTTACCTTCCCTCTTCTGAAATAAACGTGGTTAGTACATTAAGATAACTAAGTTTACATGCTGTATTTATTTATTTTCGCACACAACCCCCCATAAATTCAGTCACCATTCGCTAATGATGTGAGTACAAGCCAGTCTAAAGCTATAAATTTAACAATAATCTAAAGGAGGGGCAATATGTTTCCAGTATCTCAATCATCAACAATATCAATCCATATCCGTCTATTACAAAATATGAGTCATAATATTTTTCCCTATGAGAGCATGTTCCTAATTATCCCTGAGAATGGTAATTATCTCAATTTAATTATTCAGCAAAACATCAAAATAACAAACAATGTAATAAAACTGTTGTTACAAGGGGACACTGTTATCATGTAGTATGAGCAAATTTTAATATTTAGGATTTATTTTTCACATAAATATCCTAAAGCAATAAAAAGAAAATAACAACTTCCCCTATCATTTAGACGGAACTTCAGCCTTGTCTACATATAAAGTATAATTTATTAACTATCAACATGGATTTAACTTCTCCTAACTAAACAATGAAGCGAAAATATTTACAATAATGTCTTCATCGCTCCAACTTCATTAAAAGTCTGCAATAATAACGCACCACATCATAAATTCCCCTTTAACTCTTCCTAATTAATTGCAGTTCGGTGCGCATATGCGTACCATACGTGAATGACATAGAGTTTACATGAAATTAATTTTCATGAATTAAAGAGAGAAATATTTATCATGTCTTGATTTTCCTAACTCCATTACAAGTTTAAAATAATATCACACAACATTTATATTATTTTCTATCTCTCCTAATTGCAGTTCAGTGCGCGTGTGCAGTAGCATACAGTGAATGACCTTGAATTTACAGAGTGACCGAATAAAATTAACAATGAAAAATAAAAGAGGAGAGAGATTTCACGATGTGCATTTTTCACGAAACAAAATTTATTATTTCCAAAAAATTACTAAATATATTCCAATTTCATTTATTAATAATTACTAGTCAGTTCAAACATCATTACGAAAGCTAATATGCTCGCAAAATCCCATCAAGTTGATATGGGACCCCTATACTGCGTGTACAACGACGCAAACAAGGCCAGCAGTCAATGGGCCGCTATAATTGATACATGTACATTGCAGGAGAACGGACATGGCTACGCGCATCACCACAATTAAGTCGTACCATATGCTTTTGTACTGGGACACGTACAAGATGCGCCCGTGTCAAAATCTCCCTTCTCTCTTCAATTTCAATTTATCAAGTGAGTTGACAACAAACACACACCAACTATCCACCCATCACTGCAAATATGGTATGCAATTAATGATTTTAAGAATTTTAACGAAATATGAAATTCAATGGATTTTTTGAATTGTAAGGTCATTGACTGAAACAGGCACACTGTCGTGTGCTTCTCGACTTTTCACGCTAAATTTGCCACCTTTTCGTAATACTCTACATGACAGTAAGCTAAAAAAAAATTTTCCTAGGGTGATATTAGAATGACAACATTTATCTTAGAAGCTATCATGACTGAATTCTGAACTTTAAATACGAAAATACTGACTTCAATTTCCAAATGTTTGGACGAGTAGAATTTGGATATCCACACACCAATTTTCCGACACTATTTTTTTTTTCCCCTCCTAAATCTAACCTAATGTCACCACCCTGATTATCCAAGTTTCTGTTAGTTTCCCTACGCGATATGCCTACATAAAACGATAAATATGATACTTGCCCGCTCAACATGTAAAAAGATCCTGAAAACGACAGCAATTCGCAATGGTGACGCACTATAAAAGGATACAGCAGACTGAAAGTTCCGCGGATCACATCAGGTGATAGATCTACATCGTAAACTCGAGTCACCGCAGTTGGGTGTTGCGCTGCTTGGGCAATTACGTGACCTACGTGGCGGGCTTCACGCGCATTGGCAGAAGACCTGACCTTTCTAAAGAGATCACGATTCTTACATGACTTGCATAATTAGTACTGATGTAATGGAATTTAATTTGTAGGCAGAGAGCTATGGATAACCATTTGGGTCATTATTTGTGACAAAAAAAATACACTAAGAAAATACAGGCTAATTTCCAATCCCGTTTCAGTATCTAACAGTGACTAAATGATTAACCCCCCATAGACCCTGTGGACATTCTCCATTATTTCCCCCTTATTTATACCACAAATGTCCAACAAAGTGTGTAACCTATATTTGACATTAATATGAAACAGAATGAAGAATTTGAGCCCATTTTGAAAAGAATCTGTGCATTCTAAATTGTTTACCCCAGGATGACCTTGAACCATTTTAGACTTGAGTCTAAAAGTAAATGTCCTAGATATAGCAAACTATACCTTTTTTTAATCCATAGGACCAGATGAACATGACTATACACCTTTTTAACCCATTATGAAGCATTTACAAATTTTACCCCTGTTAATTTACCCCCTACCCTATCTCAAAATGCTCAAGGATGCCAAAGTGGCATCATCCAGATTTAGATTCAGTAGGTCAATCTTGCCTAGAAACCATCAAAATATTTTGTGTGGACTCTTGCGCAAGGTCACATGCAAGGTTCTTAGGGCCGAGCACCAGACTACATAGGATATCCTGGCCGCGGCTTTTTTTAAAGCAAAACCAACCTATACCCAAAATACTGGCATTGGTTTAATCGTTGTCCGACTGAGCTATTTTCTAAACTGCGCGCACTCTGGGGGAAACCCGGGGAACTGAAAACAGGGACGTGAAAACCAAGAGGGAAGGGCTGTTGATTAGAGATGCGTGTGCCCACAGATATTTGTTGTTGATATTGTGCCATCACTGCTTAAAATTCTTCTAAAAATAGCAATTTGCATAGTATGCATAAGGAGGGGGAGAGGTACTGAATACACGGGGTGTAATACCCAAAAGGGTATGTGGTACTGACTCCCACGATGCAATGTTCAAGGTAGATAGATGTAATGACTACAGGGATGTGATGTCCGGGAAGGGAAATGGGCACTGAATACACGGGACTGAAAGGTGAAAGGGGTAAATACAGGGAGGTAATGCCCAAGGGAAAGAGGTACCGAATAAAGGGATAATGCCCAAATGGAGAAGGAGTACTGACTACAGGGATGTGATGGCAAAGGAAAGAACAGAATACATGGATGTGATGCTAAAGGAAAGGAGAACAGAATACAGGGATGTGATGCCAAAGGAACGGAGAACAGAGTACAGGGATGTGCTGCTAAAGGAAAGGAGAACAGAATACAGGGAGATGATGCCAAAGGAACGGAGAACAGAATACAAGGATGTGATACCAAAGGAAAGGAGAACAGAATACAACAGAATACAGGGATGTGAATGCCAAAGGAAAGGAGAAGAGAAAACAGGGATGTGATGCCAAAGGAACGGAGAACAGAATACAGGAATGTGATGCCAAAGGAAAGGAGAACAGAATACAGGGGTGTGATACCAAAGGAAAGGAGAACAGAATACAGGGAGATGATGCCAAAGGAAAGGAGAACAGAATACAGTGATTTGATGCCAAGGAACAGAGAACAGAATACAGGGATGTGATACCAAAGGAAAGGAGAACAGAATACAACAGAATACAGGGATGTGATACCAAAGGAAAGAAAAAGAGAAAACAGGGATGTGATGCCAAAGGAACGGAGAACAGAATACAGGGATGTGATGCCAAAGGAAAGGAGAACAGAATACAGGGATGCGATGCCAAAGGAAAGGAGAACAGAATACAGTGATTT